>CM040981.1:4852145-4952145 GCA_022985145.1 Pangasius djambal | reverse complement strand
AATGCCACTATCTGCAACTCTATCTGTTTAATGCTCAAAATATCAATATCTGTATTCGGATTTAACCTTGAAGTGGGTGTGGTCTATCCCATAAATGGGCATTTTGTGTGAGCATTACCACTTTGCTCTCAGAAAAACCCAGGGCTGCAAGAAAAACATAATTTTTAACAACAAATAGCTATTATTTCAACTTTTACTATCCATCTCCTGAACTTTTACAGTTCCTCAACCTCAGCTATATCACTCAAGTTGATAATTAGTCTCAACCAGATGCCCTGTGAAAAATAAAACGAACAGCGCTCCTCCTATTCATATCTATATTTGGATCGATTTAGTGTGCATTATCTGTTCTTTCTGGATAATGTATATTTATATTCAGTTATATCCCTAGTGTGAATATATGCATGAAAATACGTACTAAATGAAATCTGGGAATGAGTCTCCTTTTTTACCTCTCGTCTTGGCTGGCACTAAATTATCAACAATGGGAAAAGTAAATCTCTGTACCTTTACACAGTACATGCTATGCAGTTTCTAATGCTAGGCTATAACAATGGTTCTCAAACATTTTGCAGTCTTTAAACTGTAAAAGAAATTCCATGGACCCCATCAGTACAGATGAATTGGAGCCAAAGAGCTTTTTAATTTCTGAAATTTCCAACAACAGAACAGATTTTTATTCTTATTTTATTTTAGATTAATTGTCATTAGGTCCAGGTTATATGTGAGGGTCTATGGGCTATTTATTTATTTATTTATTTGATTGTACGTCATTCTGTAGACTGTATAGCTACTGGAATTCTTTACATTTATTAGACTTTTATTAATGTACTTGTATAATTATTAACCAGTTATTGCAATTATCTAACAGATGCAAAATCATGAAAATATAAAATTGTCTTTTCCAGTCACTATGAAAATGCTTTCTCAATAACAAGACAAACAGTAGGGGTCATACACTAGTTTGAGATGAGATGAGAAGAAACGACTTTAGGCAGCTCAATGCCTAAAGTCACACAGATACAGGTCAAGAGTTTCAGTTCATATTCACATCAAACATCAGTATGGGGAAAAAATGTGATCTCAGTGACCATGACCATGGTTGGTGCCAGCCAAGATGATTTGAGTATTTCAGAAACTGGTCTCCTGATCTCCTGGGATTTTAATGCACAACAAAAAATATCCAGTGAGCAGCAGTTCAGTGGGAGGAAATGCCATGGTAGAGATTAGAGGAGAATGGACAGACAGGTTTAAGATGACATGAATTCAATAGTAACTCAAATAACCACCTTTTACAGCCATGGTGAGCAGAAAAGCATCTCAGAATGCACAGTACATTGCATTAGCAGAAGATTACATCGGGTTACAATCCTGTCAGCCAAGAACAGGAATCTGAAACAACAGTGGGCACAGGCTCAAACTGGAATATTTTAATATAAACTTTGCAGATACAGTACTGAGCAAAAGTCTTAGGCACATGCAAAGAAATGCTGTAGAGCAAAGATGCCTTCAAAAATAATGAAACTAAATGTTTCTACATTTAAAAAAAAAACTATAAAGAGCAGTAAACAATAATAAATGAAACTAAGTAAATATTTGGAGTGACGATCCTTCGCTTAAAAAAAAAAAGTAGTTCTGTAACATTTAATTTTGTGCTGGAGAACTAATGTCTGGAAATCTACAATGTATTGTACTGACTCGATAATGTAGAAGTCATAAAATAAAAATCCATAACAAAGTTTGTACCAAAAAAAAAATAGAGTGCCTAAGAATTTTGCACAGTACTGTATATTATAGTTTTGCAGCATTTTTATTTTTAAAAATATACTACCAAACAAGAATATTCTCCCCGAGTGTCCTTAGATTTTTTTATTTTTATTATTTATTATTTTTTATTTATTCATTTATTTATTTATAATTATGTTAGAAATGCTTCTGAGTAGGTGTAAGGGATTTGAGTGTCTTCTCCTACACTGTAGGGCTGATAAACCATTATATCAGATGCCCCAGTCATCATAATCATAAAGAAGGATCCTCACACCTGACCTCACAATTGCACTTACATCAGAAAAGTATGCAAATCATAGTATGGGAACAGAAGTACAATAAAAAGGACCATCTCAGCTGAAAGGATAACAAATATGTGTTACTATATATATATATATATATATATATATATATATATATATATATATATATATATATATATACATATAATAAATTTTAAATGCTCTGTTTTGAGGTCTGACATCGCTGAATCCAAGGTGCTTTACAAAGTTCGAAGAAGTCCTTTTTTCCTCTTACAGTAGTGTGATGATGGCAGTCAAACAGGTATCCTGTCGAATTAGCTTTCAGGAGGTTTTTATCTCAGAAGTGTAAAGTACTACGAAATGATTGTGACACAAAAAATAGCAGTTCATATTTTAAAGCTTAGCTCTTAGCTTATGCACTGTATATTAGACTCCAAAAGCAGTGTCACACAAGTTATAGTAAATATCTAATATATGTGTCACATTAAATACATAAATGCGCACTATATAGCAAATCAGTTGAACCGTCAGACAGTAATGTAATCCAAAAATGCCTCAAATCAGTCATATCATATGTGAAGATTCAAGATTCAAGATTCAAAGAACTTTATTAATCCCAGGGGTAAATTGCTTTGCCATGTTATAATAGTGGTGGAATATGTAGTGGAAGTAATAATATTATTGCTTACACTAATTTTTTATTTTTGAAGTTAGATTTTTCTTGTATTCCAGTATTTCTTGTATTCCAGAGAAAAGTGAGTACAAGTGTGGAAGACAGTGGTTTTGAGTAATAAGAAACTTTAGAATTATAATTTAAAGAAGGAAGATGTAATCAGGTGGAATTTAATATTGTTAGATGCTGTATAAACACAGTAATGAAATAAATGTACTCATATTTCATGTTTAGGGATGTGATCAAGACCCAGCAACATCATCAGGGCCTGCTTACCTGATGCAGCTTCATTAAATACAACATGAAACAGAAATTTTAATACATTTTTTTCCACAATGTGACATATTTCCAAGTGAACTAGCATATTTGGATTTACGGGGCTAAACGGTTTATATAAATTGGACCTCTCGACATGTCCTTGCTGGTTATGATTTTTTTATCCCATCCGTGACTATCACAGTGATGTAGTCGAAAGTCAGAGGAAACAGTTAGCTGCAGGAAAAAGTCTCTGCACTTCAAGATTACAGCTAAGAAATGTTGTGTTTTTTTAATGATTAGTACAGATGACTCTTGCACAGTCTGACCAAAGGAAAGGTGTATATCAGACATGCTGAGGATACAGTCGTATATCTTTAGTCTAGTCAAATGCAAAACAGGAAAATCCTCCAAATCAGGGAAACATTTTGAATAACTCTAGTATGATGAGCATACTATTTTCTAAAAGTGCATTAATTATATTTAACCTTGACTGTAAATATCAGTATATGACAGCTACTCCACCTTGTTAGTTACTTTAATCTTTTAACTCTGGAACATCTGAGATATAAACGTGAAAAAACACCAACAAATTGGATTATTTTACCTTAATATATGTTCCAAAAACATGTTGGCTACATAATATAGGTTTAACATATAGGTTTTATTTTCTCTTTTGAACAATAAAGCAAAATACCTCTCCAAAAGAAGAGAGAGTTTCTGTCTTCCTCTCTTTTTATAGCACACCATACATATTTTTTCAGGTATTTTTTCCCAATTAAATTAAATGAGTTGAATGAGTTAAATGAGTTCTTAAAAAACAATTCTTCTATATTTGTACACCTTGTCATTGCACTGAGCTGGTCTCTACTTTCTCTAACTCTCTCTCTATACACACACACACACACACACACAGATATACACACACATAGATACACACACACATAGATATAGACATATTACTATTTGCACTTCTGGTTAGATGCTAACCATTTCGTTGGCTCTGTACTTGGACTCTGCACAATGACAGTAAAGTTTAATCTAATCTAATCTAATTTCATAGATTGTAGGCACAGTAATGCATTTTAATGCAATTGTATCAGTATGCATTAATGCAGACTGTACTACTTAGTACATATACATAGATACAACAATAACTCAGTGAGTGTGGTGTGTAACAGTGTTACAATTTCAATTAAGTGCGCATACTTCGTGAATGGTTTAGGAATGGCCCATTCACTTTTAGTCAGGAACCTATTCACTTTGATATTAACTCTGAAAAGTGGTTAACCGAAGACAATCATCACTGAAGAAGCAATTACAACTTCGATAACTATAACATCAGTGATTTTCAGTTGCAGCACTCATTCATTCTGCCAGCAGATGTCACACAAACATAGATTTAAAAAATTTGCCTAATTTATTTATTTAATTTCTTCTTTATAAAGGTATCAGTGTATGGTTGATGTTAGAGCTATAGTGATGCGCATAACTGTATGTGAATGCACACAGTGCTTATTAACATGAGGCAATGGCAGACTTCAACAATATTTATTATGTATAACAAACAGGGGGAAGATTTTGCTTATCTTAACTCAGCGATAAAAATAGTTGGGTTACACAAACTTCATTTTCTACACTCTTTTGTTTTAAAGGGCATTTAATCTAATAATCTCAACAAGTTCTATGTTTCATGTATATATTCTACTCTAACAATGATGACAAATGTGCAGAAACCAATCAATCAAGCAGTCATGATTGCTATGAAATTGGTAATATTCTTTTAAACAGGCTTATAATTTGAATCCCACAGTCACATTTAAGAGTACCACCTACAGGGTTATGCATTATAGACCCACCAAAACCAGCATACTTATATGGCATGCTCTATGATTTAAGATATTTGCTTTATTACATAAATTTGTTTTGTGATGGGATTTTTTTAAATCGCAAATGCCCCTTTGGTGAAAATGCATAAAAATTAATTTTTGTTTTGTTTTTGTTTTTTATAACTGGTGGGGCCTAAAGAGTTTTCTCTGTTCTCAAACGCTTTTCTCGGGTTACCAGGTTTTTCCTTAAAGCAGCTGTCATGTTAAACGGTCTTTGGATGTCCGTCAGGTGATTTCCTTAAACATTCCATTGAAAATGACAGAGGTTTTATGAGGGAAAGGGAAATCTTAATAAACCTAGCTTAATAAATACTGATCTAATTTTGAAAAAGATGGAGCTTAAGGTCTTTTTTGTGCAACTCACTGCATTTTTGAGGCCCTTTGAAGTTTTTTTTTTTTTTTTAAATAGAAAACTACTTATGCTTTATCCAACTGTGCAATGGAAAAAAGAACGAGTTTCTAATTTCCTTTCTTACCAGGTGGCCAATTAAAGTCTGCTTCCACCAGCACTGGGAAATTATTAAATGGTTCAGGCTCTAAATTTCTAGTGATTCATTAAAAAAGTGGGGGGAGACATTGCTGCAGTCTGCATTATTATTATTATTTTTTGGTTCATTGAGAATGAGACATGGGCAGCCCATATATAATGAGAAAAATGAAAGTTCTGTGATTTAAATTATAGTTATAGTTATTATCATCCATCCATTACATTCTTTGCTTTAAACTAAAATAGACTTGAGCAGCTGTTGTTATGGGCTAGGAATACAAAAAGTAAAATGGATGACTCAGAGCTAGTACAGTGGCTGCGTAAGCGCTATTCTCCGTTAACAAGATCAGCAATCTGATTAAATCATGCAGATAAAAAGAGCAAGCTTGATTTTGCTGGATCATCATCAGTTGAAGAGCATTCTGTATGCAACAGTGGCCACAGTACGAGATTTGCATGGTAGAATTTGGGCTTCTATATTTTACTGCTTAGAAACAAACAAGCTAGACAGTTAGGCATAGATTAAAATAAAGTACATTTTATTAGTGAATCTGATTCACAGCTCTAGATTCAATCCTGAGCTCAGGTTACTGATTGTGCAAAGTTCTTTCTGTGTCTACATGGGTTTCCTTTGGGTTCTCTGGTTTTCTCCCACCACCCAAAAATATGGCAGCTAAACTGTTGACTCTAGTGGACTAGAATGGACTAGAATAGCAACCAGCGTGTGCATTCCTGCCTCCAGTGTCCTTGGGAGAGGCTCCGGATCCAACGCCACCCTGTTCAGGATGAAGAAGTTATTGAAAATGATGAACGAATGAATGAATGAATGAATGAATCATTTGGAAAATGTCATTTAGGCTTTGTTTTTTTTATATGCCTGATTTGAACAATGATTAAAGGTACAATTTGTTATGTTTGAGTGTTTCTAGACCTATAATAATTGCAGAATTTCCAAGATACATTTCAAAATCTATGATTCTCAATACTGCTAAGCAGTGAATGTGACTAGTTTCTAGTTTCTTGTCAATCATCAACATCTGACCAATCAGACTCGAGAATTCAACAACAAACGATTGTGAATCATTTTTCTGACCAGTGAGTCAAAATTGCCGTTCGAATCTTTTGATTCTTTGGTTTCTTAAAGAAAAAAGATTCGATTCCTTTCAGTGAGCTGGAAGTGACTATTATCTCTCCCCATTCATGGAGTGTTTTGCCTAGGGCAATTTCAGCTTTCACAGGCACATGAGAGAGTAGCAGCTGGGTGAGAATAGAGAGGGAGAGAGACAGAGAGAGAGAGAGAGAGGGAGAGAGAGGGAGATATATGAGCGGCCATTTGAGCACTAGGGAGGGACAAGAAGTTGGACAACTTTTGCCTTTTTCACTACTTCAGTGTTGACTCTGAGAGAGAATTTAAAACTTAATCTGTCCTACATAGTCAGGTAACTCACTATAGACCTTCCCATCTGAAAAACAGCGTTCAGTTGGTCACTACATTGTTATTATATCGAGCTGCGCGGTTTTCGCCATTGATTTGAAGAGGAAGGGATTTGAACAAGACGCACGTGCGGCTGCCTGAAAAACCGACAATGAAGTAAGTGGATGCGGAATGTTGCTGGGGGACATTTAAGTAATAAATGACAAACAAAAGAATTAACAAATTGATTAAAACCTTTATTAGAAAAAAGAACTGTAAACATTAGTCTAAGTGTGTGTGTAAGTGTGTGTGTGTGTGTGTGTTATAATTACACACGTGGCACTACAGTAACCTCATTTACACACAGTTACAGCCGTATTGGCGGTTAGTTGTTGCTTGTCTTTGTGTTTGTTTTCCTTTTAACCGTCTAATTTATCATTTATAACTTTTCTATAAACCTTTATAACTTTCCTATAAACATTTATAACTTTCTTACAAACACTTATCTCATTTTAAAGCCACATTTCGACTCCTGGTAAAGTCGAAAACTGAGATAATTCATTTAAACTCGTAAGAATTGGTTGCCTTTGTGGCATTGTGTGTGTGTGTGTATATATGTGTGTGTTTGTGTGTGTGTGTGTGTGTATGTTTGTGTGTATATGTGTGTGTATGTTTGTGTATATATATGTGTGTGCGTGTGTGTGTAAAACAAAAGCCAACTATCTACTGAGAAGAAACATACATGGCGCCTCAGTGAGAGAAAATGACCTACTCTCTCTCTCTCTGTGTATATGTGTGTGTTTGTATGTTTGTGTGTGTATGTGTGTATATATATATATATGTGTGTGTGTGTGTGTAAAACAAAAGCCAACTATCTACTGAGAAGAAACATACATGGCGCCTCAGTGAGAGAAAATGACCTACTCTCTCTCTCTCTCTCTCTCTCTGTGTTTGTGTGTTTGGTCTAACAACACTAAAGAAAAGTCAACGGTTAAGTTTAGGCTTCAGTTCTCTTGGGAAAACCTTTCAGTCTTTGTGGAAAAGAGGGTCGTGGCCATTTGGCTTGAAGCAGCTGGATGCTGAACACACACACACACACACACACACACACACACACACAGTGTTTGCTTATTTAAACACTTTGCTTCGAGTGTTTATTTAATGTGCCCTTTTCATTTATATCCTTTATATCCATATTATCACCTTCGTAAGAATGGAAAAATGGATTAGAGGACAAATACAAAAGAAAGATATAGCCTATACATGGAAATTTCTGAAACAGGAGTTGTTCAGCTGCACTACACCGCCTATTAGCTGCACTTAGAGGTGGCTGATAGGGCTAAAAATATCATATCGCAATATTTAAAGACATTTTTATGACACATAACATTTATCATAATATTTATGTACATAATACAACATATCAGCACACATCATTGTCATTTCGAGTACCTTTATTATGGTTTCTGTGATATATCTCAGTTTATACCTCGAAAAAGCATTTTATGTAACAAGGATTTATATTTCAACCTTCAGCCACTCCAGCTGCTTGTTGCTACCTGTGATACTTTCAGAAAAGTGTATCGTGACTTAATTAATTGCAATATCGATATCATAACATCGTACTTCCCAGCCCTAGCTATGCTTATGATACGCTTATGAACTTTCAGAATTTCCTCACATTTGTGGATTCCTAACACAACTCAATTAAAAAAAAAAAAAAGATATGATAACTTTTCAGAAATACAAAATTGTCATCCATTTTAGGGCTGGGGGAGGAAGCCGGTTAGCGTTCATTCTATAGACGTGATGTGTGTTAGACATATATCAGATATATGTGTGTGTGTTTTTTGTCACACTTTACACAGTAGTGCTAGTTTAAAAAAAGATAAACCAGTTGTCATTGTGTGATATTCTTTATATAGTGTTTTAAACAAATACAAAATGCAGGACACAATTTTGAATTTCTGTTTTTGGTATGTTGATTGTTTCTTTCTGCAAAAGATCGAATACGTTACTGAATTAAACTCTTTAGATGTGTCGATTCAAAATAACTGACAGATAAATGGTGTAATCTCGGTGTTATTAAGCTCATTTAAAAGTACTCTACATAAAAATGAGACTAGTCAAGCCATGTCAGAGCAGCCTGAACTGTTTGATTCATCTGTAGTTCAACAACCTTTAACATAGTGCGAATTGTGTAAATAAAGACTTGAAATTATTGACAGTTAGGATATTAAATCATTTGCCACGTTGTAGTATTGGACTGGTGGTACCTTTTGCAACACTAGTGCTAATGTGATTTCCACTTTGTTTCCTCACTCACCCTTCATAGTTGAGTGATGGGACGTTAGTAGCGTCGTCTGGACAGTTGTGTGTCGACACATTTGCAGAATTTCAGATGTAAATAGTAAACAGATACCTTTGTACAGAGAAACCCAGTACACAGTTTATTACCACTCGAATTGGTGGGACACTCAAATGCGCAATGTTCTAGTGCTTTTTTTTACGCAAAGTGTAGAAATGAAGTGTGTGGACTTGTGTGTGTGTGTGTGTGTGTGTGTGTGTGTGTGTGTGTGTGTAATAGAATGTGTGCTAATAGGCGGTGTGACTTACAATAGAAATCCCTCCATAAGCCATGCTGCTGGAGACAAAGCTACCTAGTGGGCTGTGTCTAATCACATTAAACACAAAGAAACCCACATCGAATGGCTGACCTACACACTTTAGTCTTGCCCTCACTTAAAGTCGAATGAAAAGGTTTTTTCCTTTCTTTTCTTTCTCTTTCTGTCCCCCATTCTGTTCCCCTTTCCTTGTTCTTTTTGACTGTTCATTGCCGGGTCAGTCTCGCCTCTCTGTTTTGTCACGCCTGCAATTCATGATGGAAAGTAAAACAACACGCACACGTGCTTTTTATACCAGTGAATAAAGGGAACACATTAATCCTGTCATGAAAATGCAGGCCGACCCAGCATGACAGCGTTAATGTAAGCCTAAGACAACATGACCAGTATCAGCGCTGTCGTGAAACATTCATTGACCTGCTGACTATGCCTGGTCACACTGCTCTGTGCATGTGAAGGTTTATGACGGTGTTACAGGTGAAACTGGGCAACGAGCCCTCTGCAACGAGTAGCCAAAAGGACTGGAGTGACCTCTTTCACTGTTTGTGTACAACACAAATGGAAATAGAGAATGGTCACACAGAGCACGTGTACTGAGGTTTACTTATTAGCCTATTAGCTCCAAATATAGCACAACTCAGTGTGTTTATATGTACATGTGGTAAGATCATTATTTCAGACTTTATCAGATTATTCAAGTGGTCATATAAACAGTGCAATGTTTTCATTTGTTAGAGGCTGTTTGATTTTTAAAGACTCGCCACCTGGATTTTTAACCCAATCGTCATGTTATTCTGAAAACCTTAAAAGTTAAGTACTGATAATTTGATACCTTTCATTCTTTGTTTAGAAATTGAGGAAGCCTCGGATCAAAATACAGCTCGACTAAGGACAGCATTATGTGCAGACTAGTAATCTTGAATCCAACTGTAATTAAAAATATAGGATGTGTATGTGGAGAAAATGAAATGATAGTGTTTATGAAAGCTCTGTTTATAAAATATTAATATTGCAAAAATATTGAACTATTTAGAGGCTACATGGTTTAAAATGTCAATGTTACCACCTCACTGCTGGTCAATATAGTAATAATTTTGCTAAAAATAAAGCCGATTTATGTAGATAAAGCATTTCCAGATAATTAGATTACTCAGTGTAAGTAAATGTGCTGATCAGATTATTGCCAAAATCAGAGTTTGTGCAGTAATCAGATAGTTATACATATAAACACACTCACTGGTTTTATATGCATTTGAGCAGTAGTAAAAGTGGCTGGAGTATAATAACTAGCAAATACACCGATTGTTGGAGTTTTGAATTTTAACAGTGAAGTTTAGTTTGATGCAGTGGAGTCTAGAGCCTAGAGCTATTTCAGGCCTTTTGGGTAAGCAACAGGTGTGTGTTCATGGGGGTGTTCTTTTGAGCTGCTTTTCATGGTTTGTGAAAGAAAATGGCAGCACGCATTAAAGCACTCGTTGTTCAGCAGTGCGTCTGAGATATTTTATTTCAAACGATGATCAAGTTGCTGTAAACGATTACTTGGATGCTCATTTCTGTCCCTCCCAAAGCCACATTAGCCGAGAGGGACAATTAAGAGCTGTAGAAGTCCACTTCTTTCGGTAATCCTTCCCTTACTGCCAACTGACTCCGCCCCTAAAAATGGCATGGGGCTAAATTCTAGGCCAGAAAAGATTTGCTCGAAATACGTCCAATGCATGGCTTTATTGCATGTTTTGCATGATTTTATTGCATGTTATTGTAATTTCTTTCTAGGTATTCTTAAAAATATATGAATGTTACAAGTCTAGGAACAATTTAAAGCATTATTATTATTATTGTGTTATAGTGTTATTGTTTCTAGACCAGCAACATTTTTGTTCTGGAACCAAACAGATTTTACAGGACAAGAACCAGCTCTTTTGTATCTGTATATAGAAATATGTTACAGTTTACACATCACTTTGGAAAAGTGCAATAAAACATTTACTGATGTGTAATTTGATGAATCTCATTCTCACTTTTTCTCTATTTTCTGACAGATGGCTGGCTCCCTCACTCTCTCAGGCGTTCCGGAGGCGATGGTGGATGGCCTGCACAGCAGTGGTGGAAAATCTGGGATTTTCGGCTGTGCTGCTTGGTTGGGGATCTCTGCTCATCATGCTGAAAAACGAGGGCTTTTACTCACATCTTTGCACGGGTAAGCTGCCCTAGAAAGGATGGAAAAACACACTCAGACACAGCCAGTCAGGGTCATTCACCCGTGACACAAGAGCCAGGGCTGACCAAAACCATGAATAAACCATACGCTGATCACTTCTCTTTTGTCCCACCTGTCTTTCTGTCTCGCTGCTAGAAAATGAGACAGAGGTGGCTAATGTTAGTACTGAGGCTCAAGAGGATTGGCTCGGATGTGTAGAGCAGGAGGAGATGCTCAACCTGGGCTTTACCATTGGATCCTTCCTGCTCAGTGCTGCCACGCTGCCTCTCGGCATCTTCATGGACCGATACGGGCCCAGACCACTGCGCCTCACTGGGAGGTACACACATAAACACACACACACTCACACACTCACACAAACATATATGAAAACATCAATAAGCCTTCTCTTACTGCCAACTGACCCCACCCCTTAAAGGGGCAGAGCTGAGCTGATCAGTTCCTGCTGGGGGCGGGGCTAAGTTCTGGGCCAGTAAAAAAAAAAAATTTAATTTGCTTGAAACAAAGAAACTAGCCAGGTCCATTGCATGAGTTTATTGCAAACCCTAAATTTTTCTAGGTACTCCTAAAAATATATGACTATTACAAGGCTAGGAACATTTTAACGCACTACAAGTAGCACCTTTAATGTTCTTATAAGCGCAGCAATGTGACACAATTTTGTTCCTCATGATTCCAAACTTTTAAAATTTCCAGTATTTGAGAGGAGTGTAAATACAAACAGATCATTAATCGTGGTGTAAATGAGCATAAAACTTCTATTCAGAGTCTTTTCATACTTTCACTTAGAGGTATTTCTTTAATCTCACTCCCATTAACTCCTGAAGGATTTATGATCAGTCCAGCCCTTCCTGTAGGTACTTTGTCTGTACTCGCCTCTGATATCTTGTAATTTAACCCGCAGCATTCCTGACCAGGATAAAACAATTACTGAAGATGAATCAGTGCACGAGTACTGTTTACTCCCATGTTAATCATCATGGCCTTTCTTTGGTCCAGTGGCATCCAAACATGCACCTTTGCTTTCAGTGAATTTTCTTTATAGAAACCTGCCACGTCTGTGACGATGGTATATTAGCACAGTGCTATATTTATGAAGAGATGATTACAAACCCACAGGAAGTGTAACGAGTGATGTTATATGTGCAAACTGCACACTGCAAACATCTGTATTCACATCTGAAATGAGATTTTTTTTTTGTTATGCATTATTTGTTACCACATTTTCTTGGTAAGTGACTCAAGTAAAGGGTTACAGTTTAATCAATCCCCTTGTCTGGTCACATTAAACTCACTCCCAATCTGTTTCTCTCTCAGCGCGTGTTTTGCTCTGTCCTGTGCAATGATGTCTGTGTCAGCATATCAGCCTCAAGGTGATTCACAGATATGGCAAGCACACACATACTAATTATACACACACACACACACACAGAGTTAATTTTTCCATTTTGATACTCTTGTATCATATTGGTCAGGGAATATTCTGTACTGTTGTGATAGTGACAGTATCACAGTGACCAAACTGATTCTTTGCAAACTTTTGTAGCTAAGTTAAGGGAAATGCCACAGTTGTGACGGAGACGTGCAATAACACAATACGTGTTATATATTCGTGAGGAACATCTGTGCCATGTCAGTTAACATCATATTCACAGTGTAAAATACTGTATATAAGTTAGTACTGTGTTATTAAAAAAAAAAAAAACAGAAAGAAAGAAAAATTGTTGTCTTTTTTTGTGTTGTGTATTTCATACTATACTACAGGGTTTTTAGACTGATAGTACTCTTAGTCCCTGACCTAGTGAACCAGTGTGAGGATGTATCTGTATTCTGTAAGGCGCTCTGGATAAGGACGTCTGCCAAATGCCATAAATGTAAATATTAATCAGATTGGAAAACGCATCAAATACAAAAACGATACCATGGCCCACATACGGAATGCATCAATTACAAGATCATTTGATATGGTTTCTTATCATTCTGTGTCTTTTTCTTTTTCCAGTCCTTTCTGCCCTGATCTTTCTTGCTCTGTCGCTCAATGGTTTCGGAGGAATCTGTTTGACCTTCACGTCTCTCACGGTAAGAAAACAGGAAGGGGAGAATGCATAGAGAGAGAGAGAGGGAGGGAGGGAGGGAGGGAGGGAGAGAGAGACCAAAGAAGACTGGCCAGAGGTTTGTTTTGCTGTGGAATTATATGTAGGTAAGCACGTGGTGTTTAGCCTCGACAGTTATGTATTCCAGTAAGAGTGTGTGTTTGTGGGTGGGAGTTGGACCCGGTACATGACTTGGAAAGGCTAATAGTTTCCACCAGTCACAGAGAGCAAGTTCCTCCACACCTACAATCCTCCCCCCCGCCCACTCTCCTTGATCTAAAACAGACAAGGACACACACACACAGCAGTGTAATGCCTCCATACACATTACAGACATTACATTCTTCCATGGCAATGGAGTGTCTGTTACAAATAAAGTGTTGTGTTGGACATTTTATATGCAGAGTGTGTGAAATACCTGTGTTCTCTTATATGAGAGAATGACCAGATTTATCAAGTGCCAACAATTTGCACACACACACATACATTTTTCACCCTCATGCGTGCGCACACACACACCACACGTGTAAACTCTTACACATTCCTAAGCGTGCACTGGAAAAACATGTGGCCCAGGTGCTTAGCTCTGAACACAACGAGCCCTTCTCATCCTGTGACGCTGTGTCCTGCTCTTCTTAGAAATACAGAACCCAGAACACCCCCTCCTGTTTACTCTCTCCCTCTCTTTCTCCCTCTCTCGCTTTCGCTCTCTTGCTAGTTTTAGTGCCAGCATGTACAGAATCACACCGTGCTATTTAGCCATTGAAGGTTATGACCTGACAGTTACTCTCTCTCTCTCTCTCTCTCTCTCTCTCTCTCTCTCTCTCTCTCAAACATTGGATATTGCATTTTCTCTCTCTCCCTCACATAAACACTTGTAGCAATATGAACTAAAACAGACATTTTCTTTTTTTTTTCTAGTGATTATTTTAGTATCTTTCCTTGAAGGATGTCATAGGAAATTTCTGTAGTGTTAAAACAGGAAATGCCCTCAGTGAACTCTATGGTGTGTGAGTGTGTGTGTGTGTGTAAGTGAATAGTGTCAGAACCTGTTCCAGTTCCAGGCTAATGTTTAATGCCAGTTTTCATATCATGAGCTTCCAATTCATATGTTTTTAAAAGTCTGATCAAACACAGCTAGCGCTGGTTTTCCAAAAAAAAAAAAGGGGGGAAAAAAATAATCTCCATCATCACCATCTCTAAGACAAAGACAGTTTCATTACACAGTTAACTAGTTTATCAGTCACCTCCTGGCTTGACAGAAAACTTGCCAAGCTGCTGGTAAATAGTTAGGTACGCTGGCTAGTTAACTGGTTAATGTTAATACAGTGCTGTTTAAAAAACTAAATGGTTTCACAGTGAATACCATGATTGCATATTTATGTATTATTTATAAATTATATGTATATTGAGTCTAGGTAATAAATGAGGATATGAAGCTAGTGGGTGCAAGTGTTGAGGATGCAGAAGATAGGGATAGGTGGAGAGTGATGATTCGCTGTGGCGACCCCTGAAGGGAAAAGCCGGAAGAAGAAGAAGATGTATATTGAGTCTAATTGTGTCCATTTGTAGCATGTAAAAATGCAACTTAATTTATGTGACGATTAATATTTATACATTTGTAGTGATATGCATTCATACAACAGCACTGCTGAATTCTTGAATTGGTCAGAAGGTATTGATGAATTTTCTTGAACAGCAGTATAGGAAAAAAATCAACGTCTGTGAGTTAACAGTAACTCGGGCTGCATCCCTCACCATGTAAAAAATGTAATGTTCAGTGATGTTAAATACAGTGTGATTTGGCACAGTAAAATGTTTTACATTTGAGGAATACCTGTGATGAATAATCATTATATGGTTATTTTTACACACAGCTATTAACAGTTAATCCACCTTTCAGTCACTAAGCAAGGCATATCCGTGCTGAAGCACACATGAGAGCAAATATTCTGCGTGTGCGTGTTTAATTACATACTTGATAAACAAAGACCGGTGTCACATGTTCATACAACTGAATTACAAGTATGCACATGCATACAAATAGTCTGAGCGTTAGTCTAGTTCTGTGCCGTTGTGGGTGAGTGGGGGGCATGCATACATAATACATCTGAGTAAATGAAAGAAGCAAACAATCTCTCTCTCTTTCTCTCTCTCTCTCTTTCTCTCTCTCTTTCTCTCTCTCTCTCTCTCTCTCTCTCTGTGCGTCTCTTTCTGTGGCTTTAGCCCCAGGGAGCGAGGATATCCCGTTTGTTCACAGTTTCTTGCCACTAGTTTGTCACCATGCTGTTGTTTGACCCAGTTTGCTGTAGCCTTCTCACACCGCTGTGACTTCCACAGAAACAGAACCACACCACAAACACAATCTCATCTGTTAGGCACAAGTGGAATCTCCAAGAAAAGCAAACACCAAGAGTCCACATCTTAAACTTTGTGCAAAACAGTTACTGGATCCAACATTCTAAATTTTTTGTTCACGCTCAGTGCTGAAAGTTGTTGTAACTTTTGGGTATGCTCTGTCCCTTCCACTGTAGCTTCCCAACATGTTCGGGAGCCTCAGCTCCACCGTGATGTCACTGATGATCGGCTCTTACGCATCATCCGCCGTCACTTTCCCCGGAGTTAAGGTAAGGATTTTATCTCATGTCATTCTTTCACACATTATATGATTTTTACCTACGATTCACAGTCAGACTGATCCTGTGTAGGTCTGTCTGCACAGAAAATTGTGTGAAACCCACAGACTTTAGCTTTTAACCTCTTGATTGGGTTTAAGATCACTTATGAGTCATTGTGTCTCTTGACTTGAGCCTGTTTTGATTCAACCCCAACTCTGCTTAAATGAGGCTCTCGACAAATAGTCAGTTACTGGATAAGGAGGGCATCTGTAAGAGAAGTAATCAAGAGACCAATGATAACTCTGAAGGAGCTGGAGATATCAGAAGCTCAAATGGGAGAAGCTATTCACAGAACAGCCATACCCTGGAGACTCCATCAAGCTGGGCTTTATAGAAAGTGGTCAAAAGAATGTCATTTTTGGTAAAACGTTACTCTTTGGCCTTGGAACAAAGGGCTACATTTGACGCTGCTCATCAACTTGAGAACACCATCACAGTGAAGCATTGTTGTGGTTGCATCATGTTGTAGCAATGCTTTTTATTAGCAGAGAATGATGGTCAGGGTTGAGAGAAAAATGGGGTCATGGTCAGGGGTGAGAGAAAAATGGATGGTTCACCTTCCAAAAAGGCAACGATGCAAAGCACACTGAATCTGAATGTGCTACAATGACCCAGTCAAAGTCCAGACCTCAATCCGATTGCTAATCTGTCACAAGAGTTGAAAATTGCTATCCACCAGTGGTCTTCATCCAATCTGACACCTACACATATTGGGTAAGTCAGTTGTTAAGTTCATTTCAGTTTTCACTACAAAATGTGATACCCTTCAAAGCGGGGTCAGTACTGTGCTGTATGCAGGTGCTGCCAACACTGGATTTTGTTGGGTTAGCATGTTACAACACAGATACGGCATGGGAAGTACGAAGAAGTTAGACTTCAAAATGTCAAGATACACAAGTGTACTTAACATGAGCTGAAGAAACTGAAGATGTACTGAAGCTGTAGTCCATAATAAGGCATTCGTTCCCAGTAGGTACATTATTGTTGCCTGTATAGTTAATGTGTAACACAGATATTTTAGAGACACTTAATACAGTGTGAGATTGTGTATTTTGCAACACTGTTCCCATTTTGCAAGTTCATACCATTTCTGTATTTTAAACTGTACTCATTTGTAATTATCCATAACAATTATACAAAAGCACTGAAGGGAGGAACAGCAAAAAAGATGTTGGCATTTTGCCAGGCACAGTAGATACAGCCATTGCATAAAAATGCAATGTGGGAAAGAGAATGAGGTGAGAGAATGCCGTGAGGCAAGTGGTGGAGCTTTGTGTGGTGCAACGCTCCATACCTGTTGCATCAGAAATACAGATGAATGATAGGTTGGCTGGTATTATCCCATAGTTTATATGAGGTGCTCATGATCTTATTCAAACAAAGAACTGTAAATGTGCATTCACCACAAAAACAAGATTCTCCCTAATCATCTCTCTCTCTCTCTCTCTCTCTCTCTCTCTCTCTCTCTCTCTCAATAGCTGATATATGATGCTGGGGTGTCGTTCACTGTGATCATGTGGGTTTGGTCTGGTCTTGCCGTCCTGATCTTTATCAACTGTTTACTGAATTGGCCAGTGGAGGCGTTCCCCACACCCGAGGAGATGGAGGAGATGTCAGTGTAAAACGTTTTATTTATTACGCACACACTGATATTTTAAAATGTCCTAATGTAATCAGTCTGTTTCTAAAGAATTCTCTAACCACCCAGTTGAGACTCAGAGTGTTAGTATGAGTGGCATGTTCTCTCCTCAGCATGCCAAATGACATTCTACTGGATCCAGACGTCATTTGCAAAAGTCCTAAAGGCGGAAAGAAAGTATTTAGTCTCTGTCAGAGTGTATTATGTACTCTGTCAACAGAATGTGTAACTTATATGCAATTACTACAGACAAGAATTTAAAGAATTTAAAAGGGCAGTTGTCAGAGTCGTCAGTAAATGTTCATGCGTAACGTGTATAATGCTACTGCTTTTTTTTAACTGTTTCAGTTGTAGTTTTGAATTTGTGTGTAGACTCAGAGGAAAGAGCTATCTGCCCTCTTCCACATACATAGGCTCACAGACACCCACAATTGGCTAGTGTCACTGTGATTGACAGGGGAGAAAGTGTATGCCATCTCTCCCAACCACCGAGCATGGCCGGTTTTCCTCCTGGTCATGGATGACTGTGGCATCATCAGTATCATGAACTCGCAATGACGGATCGGCTCCCAGGGTGAACGCTAGTAGTTGTGCCACTCGGGAGCCTTGAATTTGTGTTATTTTCAATATCTGTTAATAGAATTCAACAACTGCCCTCAGACTTTTATTGTAATTGCGTCTTGAATAACCGGGGATCTCTGTTTCTTTTCCTTTCTCACTACAGAGAAACGTTGAAATTCTTGTTTGTGGTAATTACACTTACTCTATAGTGGATAGAGATTATGTTGAAAAATGCTGGCATATTCCTTTAATACTTTTTAAAGTAAGCAAAAAGTGTGTAAACAATCCAATCCAATGATTAAGTTTTTAGCACTCGACTTTACAAAATTATCAGAGTGAGTCAGTTTCTGGATATTAATCATTCATTTACAGTCTTAATTAATACAACTTACAGAGTACAATTCGTGTTTCCCGCTCTCAGGAAGAAGATGCGTTCAGGTGATGACTCTCAAAAACACACTCTGGCTTCAGGAGAGGAGAAAAAACAAGATCTGCTCAACCACTCGAGTGACAAACTGACCGATGTGGCAACGCGTATGTTATATCAGCACAAACACGTGCACACACACACACACACACACATACACAGCCCCACAACCGAGAAACGACAGTGCTGTAGTCAAACAAGGACTTTGGTCCCAGTTCTGAGGGACAGTGCTTGCCCTATAGCGTTTTTTAGGTCAGTGAAGGACGTCTGAAGGACAGACTGAAACAAGCAAATTATAGCTGGGGTAAAATATGTCAAAGCAATAAAGACATGAATTAAGAATATTGTGTGAGCTTTGCTCAGTAATAATCTTGATTTGGTTAAAGTACAGTTTGGTGAGCTTTAAATCACCAAATCATGCTCTACATGGACTGAGACAGTGGCAGCGGTTTGTCTGAGACGTCTGTCTCATCTCCTTTTTAGACTATGTATAAGATTCTTAGGGGGGGTCTGAATAGCCAGACCTGGTACTTAAAACCAGCTTTTAATAATGTCTGAATTCCAAACTTTATTGGTTAAATTTTATTCTTTCATTTTCAGTTCCTCCCTTCAGGCTTATTTATATAAAGATAATATATCTGTATCAATAAATAACAGCTAACTGTTTTATCTTAGAAGACAAATAATACAAAATCCCTCTGAGCACAGAAGCTGCTGAAATCATAGGCACTGCAATCAACATTTTCCCATATCTCTTGAATGGAAAGTTCCATCAGGAGTTCACACGCATCAATAAATTTTATTTTATGGCAAGCAATCACCCATGCTAGATTAAGAGTCAGTATCTGTTATTGGTGTTAGTTATTAGCCTGTTTGATTTGGTCTTTGAAATTAATGGGTTTCATCCAAACCTCAGTAACTCAAAACATAGTAGTAAATTAGAAGATCTTGATCTAATTGACAGTTTTAATAGAGTGAGTGTAAAAGTCAGGAATAAAACGCTCTATGGCTCATATATCCAAATTATTATTGTGCACATTTAAATAATGCTTCCGATATTTGAATAGTTGGAGGTTGTTCATTCATTAAATGTCTTGGGTGTCAGGATTATATCTGGATATGAATGATCTGCATAAAAATGAATTTCATGGCATCCGAGGCTCATTTAAAACAGATTAAAATCCGGCCACATTTGACAATCAAAACCCTGTCTGCCAAAACTCAAACGACGGAAAAGTACCAGGAGTTGGTGGATAAATGTTATAAGCTGATTTGCATACAATGTAACTCTCAACACAGCAATCAGAATTAAATTCAGCTTATCAGAAACACGTTGAACTTGAAGTCTTTTAAGTCTTATAGGACCAATCCAGATAAAAGACGCATGAAAGCACCAGGTCTAAAAGGAGTCATAGGGTGCTTTCACTTTGCAGTGAGGAAGCTGACCCTGAATCAAACATGGCAAGCTGCTAAACTTAGACGCCAGATGCAAACTGAGCCAAAGAACAAAACTCCAGTAGTGCCGCAAAAATGTGCTCTGGATATTTGGAGAAAAGAACAAAGAGAGAAAATGAAGTCTGAATCTGATACGCAAAATGTTTTAATGTAGATATTTGCATAATTATCTAATCGCTTAATTACAGCCAGCTCTGCGTTCACTGTGATTTTTGTGATTTCCACACACACTTGGCAATGGTTTATGTTTTTCTGTCACTATATTTCTGAACAATGAATGGAAAATTTACAAGTACAGTTACAGCCCTACATGACACTCTTTTTTTGTTTTTGTGTATAACGTGCCAAACCAAGTCGCAAACAAACCAATGCTATCGATTTCGCTCTGTTTCCCACTCAGGGATTTCACACTCAGCAAATGGAGCGACAGAGTTGATGTGATCTTTCTCTTTCTCTGTTGCAGCCTCCGTTTCTTTCAGTCGCTCCGTGTTTTCTCCCATCTTCCTGTGGAGTCTGATTACTATGGGGATGACTCAGCTGCGTATCATCTTTTACATGGGAGCCATGAACAAACTGCTGGAGTTTATGGTCACACATGGAGACCCTCACCGTGAGTGTGCACGCATATACACACACACCAGGTTACATAACTGACCTGGGGACAGTTTCCCAAAAAACAATATAAAGTTAAAATGATTTTAACTGGACGAGACAGTGTTTAATGTGATGCTCGCTCTACCATTTAATGGTCTTTGTGCTCTGATGAATTTGGAAATTTGCATTACAGCTGTGATTCAGTATGTCTTCTGATTATGTTGTTCAACTTCCTCAGTTTAACTGAATTGCTTACATTTGTTTCTTTGCACCTTTCAGCCTCTGAGCACCTGGTACAGGAAACTGAAAAGAAAGGTAAGGAATGGGTCAAAAAGGTTTATATTTGGGATTCGCATTTTGGTTATTCCAGCATTTGGAGTCTAAATAAAGCCTCTCATATTTGCACCATCGACAAAACTTAATGACAACAAGACTAACTTTTCAGCTGTTAGCCGATGTTGGCTAGCCTCCACCAGGATGGAACATGTCTCCAACCATAGTTATTTTAGTCTGGTTGGTGGTTTTCATTTTCGCTCAACTGTATTTAACTGTGAGGTGATGACGTGTTCTGTGTCAGTTCTTGAATAGGGGATTTCAGCACGTAAATCCCTACAAATCAGGGATCATCAGTTAGATTTGACTTGGGGCCAGATTCTTGCAGAGCAATCATTGTTTCAGTGCTCGTAACCGCACTCGTTGTTTTCAGTCTAACAGTTAACGATGGCGTATTTGCTACATCACCCGCCTGTATGTAGTTACAGCTTTCAGCTTGTAGCATTTTTTACAGATTCAACATAATTTCATTGCAACTGGAAAAAAAAGTTTGAGGATGGGTTGGGGCCAGATCCAGCCAGTGGTCTGCCATTTGATGATCCAAGTTCTAAATGAAGGTTACGACTTCATTTTGGAAAGGATTTAAAGTAGTAATGTAGTAATGTAAAATCTAGTATCTGTAAAAAATAATGATCCCGAAACTTTACATGTTAAGGACAGAATGCTAAAAAGTCTTGTGTACATTTTTGTTCGGTGTAGTTTTTGTGGACAGGTTGTGTAAAGTAGATGCGCCATTTTAAAGCACCTGTATATTTGTGCTTTCTGTGGTGAGCTTTTCGTGTGCTGATGTGTGTGTGTTTGTGTTTTTTTTTTTCTACAGTGAGCTTTTATTCATCCATTTTTGGCACGCTGCAGCTCCTGTGCCTGGTCACATGCCCTCTGATTGGTTACATCATGGACTGGAAGATGAAGGAGTGTGATGATCAGCAGAGTCCTGCAAAGGGAGAGCAAAGGTGAGACACACACACGGACATGGTGACAGAAACACTCTGTAAGGGTGGACAATGTGGTGAAAAGGATATGAAATTGTAACACAGATATGTGAAGATGTTTCTGATTGTCTTGTCCTGTAGCAGTTCTGCCTCCAGACCGAAGCGTGACAGAAAGATCCAGAAACTGACAAACGCCATAAGAGCCTTCTCTTTTACCAACCTGCTGCTCGTCCTGTTTGGCATTACGTCGCTCATTGACAACCTGCCACTACAAGTAAGCACAAACACAGAGATAGGGGCCAAACCTAATTAGATTAGATTAAGGACTTGAATTGTACAGCTTTAGAGCCTCCTAATTGCACATTGTAAATATTAATAGGTCACTAACTAAAGGAAGAACCACCAGAACAGCTTCAGTGCACCTTAGCACAGATTCTACAGCTGCTCCGTTAGCAGGAACTTGTCTGAACTCAAGTCTGCTGCTCTGAATATCCTTCGTTCGGAAAAGTGAATCCCGTGTCTGAGCCTTCTTGATCTTCTAATGCTCTGGCACAGATGATAATCTTCCAGCTGTGTTCCTTGTTCTCTTAAAGTTACATCAGCTTCTTCTTTCGGGATCATTATCATCAATGATATTCTCTTTAGAGTGCAGTGCAAGGAAGATTGCTTGCTTTAGAGAATTATTCAAAGCCTCAGACATGGTGTTTTTATTTTACTTGACTCTTGTAAAGAACTCAAAATGAAGAGTGATATTTTTAATCTATCTGTCTGTCTGTCTATCTGTCAGTCTGATCTATGTTTGTCTATCTGTCGAACTGTTAAAATTGCAGGTTTTTGTGATGTAAAAAAATGAAACAAAAAAAAAATCATGTCAGACCTTCTTCCACCTTTATTGTGATATAGCAAGTGAAAAACAAATAGAAATGTTTTAGGGGAAAAAAAAAACAACCCTGGCTGCATAAGTGCACACACCCATTAACTAATACTTTGTTAAAGCACCTTCTGCTTGTAATACAGCACTCAGGCTTTTTGTGTAAGAATCTACCCATTTAGCACATCTTAATTTGGCAGTTTTATTCCACTCTTCCTTGCAGAAATGCTCTAGATTGGTCACATTGCAAGGGGATCTCCTGTGCACAGCCTTCTTCAAGTCATTCCACGGGTTTTGACAGGCTTTAAATTTGGACGCTGACTGGGCCACTCTAAAATATTGATCTTCTTCTTCTGAAGCTGTTCTGTTGCTCACTTGAGTTTGTGCTTTGGGTCATTATTGTGCTGGAAGGTGAACTTTTTCTTCATCTTCAGCTGTCTAACAGAAGCAGGTTGTAGCTGTCCCAGTGAATTTTTTCAAAGGTGCAAAATCACAAATATATTCTAGGCCACCACTATGCTTCACCATGCGTATGGTATTCCTTGGGTGATAAACTGTCTTGTTAGTGCACCAAACATATCCTTAGAATTATGCCCAAAATAATCATCTCATTAGATAATAGCACATTTTGCCGCGTGATTTGGGGTGATTTAGGCAGGCTTGGATGTTTTTTCGAGAACGGGCTTCCATCTAGCCACCCTACTCCATAGCTCAGCCATGTGAAGAATACGAGAGATTTTTGTCACAGGCAGAAAGAGTACTTTCCAGATATTCTTTCGTCAATTTTGGAGGATGTCCTGTTCCTGGTAATGCCACTGTGGTGCCCCATTTTCTCCACTTGCTGATGATGGCCTTCATGGTGTTCCCACAGTACATCTTATGTTTTGAAAAAAATTTTTTATACCCCTCTCCTGATTGATACCTGTTGACAGTGCCATCTCGTATTTACTCCGTAAGCTCTTTGCGGTCCATGCCTTCAGCGGTTGGATGAAACCAAGAAGGTGTCAAGAAAATCTTACAGAAACAGCTGAACTTTATTTGCGGTTAATCAGAATCACTTCATTGAAGACAGGGGTGTGATAATTACTTCTGAACATGAGTGGGAATGTCACTAATTAATGTGGTTAATTCTGAGCACTCTCATGTCTCATGCCCCATTATAAAAGGGTGTGCAAACTTGTGAAACCAGGTCATTATGTGTTTTTTTTGTTTGTTTGTTTGTTTGTTTTTGGTTGCTCTATCACACTGAAAGTGGAAAACTATTTATTTTTTATTTTAGACATGATTTAGTTTGGTTTCGTGAGTGTGTGTGTGTATGTGTGAGTGTGTGCTGTATGTGTCTCTGTCTGAACACGTTTCTCTGACTTTACTACTGAAGCCCAAACGAGCTACGATGACGCTTTACTATATCACCATGCTTGACATTGAGGGTGTGTTTGTAAGAATGGTTTCATTGGAACAGGAAGATAGTCGATGAATGCAGTACTACTTGTTTATCTATAGGGCACAGATTGGGAGCGTTTCCCCATTTCCTGATGGCATATGAACTTGGTGTTCTGCTTCTCAAACAAGCTTGTTGAAGCTGCAGATCTGCTGTCTCTCACTCTGTCCTGCTTGTTTTAGCCTTCATCTGGTTTTGGTTATTGACTATTTGTCTTCCCCCTGTGTCACTTACTCTGTGTATAGATCTTAACATTCATCTTGCACACCATGGTCCGAGGTTTCATCCACTCCTGCTGCGGAGGATTGTATGCTGCTGTGTAAGTACACACACACACACAGTCTGATATAGGATTTTGACCTACAAGACACATTTTTTTAATTTAACAAATCCTCAATCGTCCATGATGTTAGCGGGAATTCATTCACCAAAAAAGCAGACACCAGTCATGTGCCGATCATCTTTCATCATGACATCGGAAAGGCGCTGATACTTCCTGCTCACCATAACCTCTAAATTTCTGACCTAAACACTTTTATACACTTTTCCAGATAGACTCTAGCCTTCAGCCTTATATGCGTTAGGTGTTCGATCTACTGAGGTAACTTACAAAAAGTTACCCTGAGGAAAAGTTACATCCTGTAACAGGAAACTAAACATTTTTAGAAATTTTATGAATTCATTTGAGTGCTGGTCAGTGTGTGCTTGCCGCAGTTTTGAAGACACAAGGAGCGGAAACGATCGGAAATTCTGAGTTAGTATTTAACACCTAATCGGCAAGTGTCATTTCATCATAAATAATAGGAGCCAATCATGTTGCAGTATGCAGATGCAGGCAGTACAACACCAGTTCTTCAGAGGAAGGGGACGGGAACATGGGGCAGTTCCAGTTTGCAAATTCATAGTTCAAACTTATATAGAAAAAGGTTAGGATTTTCAGAACAACCATGATTAACGATATTCTGATCAGTCAGTTTATTAGTAATCTGTATAAAAAGGTCTATGAGGGAACCTTGTACACAATGTTGTGGAAAATGAAGGATACCAATAATCTATCGAAATAATCTATAATTTTCTTCTTCAGACAGAAGCAGTATTGATTCTTTCTTGTTATTCCTCTCTCTCTCTCTCTCTCTCTCTCTCTCTCTCTCTCTCAGCTACCCGTCTAACCACTTTGGCACTCTGACTGGGCTACAGTCTATGATCAGCGCTGTGGTTGCCCTGCTGCAGCAGCCACTCTTCATGGCAATGTTGGGACCACTGAAAGGAGATGGTTATTGGGTAAGACGCTCACATAGAGAATGCTTTATAATACCCAGTATAATAATTAAGGAATAAAACAAGTTCGTTTCTGCTATCACTTTTGTTAATAAGACGAAAAAACATAGCCCGTCGTGTTATTAAGAAACCACAAAGCGTAAACTCCTTCATCCTGAAGATTCTTTACAAAACGTTGCAGACTCCTTTCATAAATGTTAAATCAACGTCTCCTTACAGAAAACTTCACCTGTTAGTTGTTATTATGGAAATGATAACGTATTAGAATATAAACCTGTGATTTAAATTACAGCCAGCACTGTACTATTATTATACGGTTTTTGGCAGTGTTGCAATATTATCTAACAGTTAAACTACACAGTTATATTATTGCGCAAAGATTGTGTACCTCCTGCCATTGGTTTCTATGAGAACAATTCACAAAGGCATGGCGATGTGTGAAAATTACAGTCTGGCATCTGTTGAAAGTTAAACTTGACCAACCATGCTCTGTTATGACCACGGATCAGCCAATAGGAGACAGTCGTCATGTCAGCGTCATGTCAAACATGTCAGTGCTTGAAAATTAGAAAGCGTTCCCGATGAGGCTCAGTTCAGCACGCTGTCAGTATGTGCACAGGAACGCACATTACCTTTAAAGGTATAATTGTATAATGGAACAAATTATATTGCTGAACAAATCACATCAGGATATTATAGGTTAGTGAAATTAGTAAATATTGCTACAGACTGGGTTCCTGGCTGTAGGCCACGAGTTGCCTGAATGTGACTTTAAAATAAGATGATATGTTACCCTCCAGGGCTTTTTTTGTACACGCTAGCAGTTTGAGACCAAACAAATAAAAATATACTTCCTACATTTAGCAAATAAATGTTTTAATCATTTTAATCTGATACCCTGAAGTGATTAAAATGAATGAATAATAAATTTCCCTTCTTCACCAATCAGATAAACGTCAGCCTGCTGATCTTTTCATTCGCCGGCTTTCTGTTGCCGGGATACCTGTTCTACCACCGCCGACACCTGATGCAAGAGAAGGCATCACGGGACAAGGCTGCTTTAGAGAGTCAGACTCTCAACCAATCAGAAGCCAACGGCATTAATGGACATGCACCCCAGGAGGCCTAGATCCATCGCGGAACAACCAGAGGAATGTTAATGCTTTTTCATCCCAAAAAGTGCAGACTCAGCATAAACGAGGCGCGTAAGATTAGCATTAGTCGTTATTAGCTTCACATGTTGGTGCTGAATTTTTCGTTAAAGCCATAAAATTTCACATAAGGACTTCTAAGCATCACACACCACTGTGCAAGGTTTTTGACTAGCGGTTAGTTGTAATGCAATAGTTATTTTTTTTTTTTGTTGTTTTTTTTTTTAAACCTTGTATTTATTTTGTAGCTGAAAGCTAAATGCTGAAAGCACCCCCAGTACACACTCTACTCCACTTGACTTGATTGTAGACAAGCTACCTCAGCCGATCGCCGCCTCTGTCACACTAAGCCATGGGCCGGTTGGTCAGTTTGTCTGTGAAATGTGTGTTGTCTTTCACCAAAGAGTGTGTGCGTGTGTGTAGATACAAACCATGTTGTCATTTTGTTGTCTTTTTGTCTTGAAAATGAGAAATAGATTAAAAAAAAAAATGAATGCTTTCATTTCAAACACCAAAGACAGTGAAAATGATCTCAAATATATTTTAAAGGATTTGTTTTAATCGTTGCACATACCCTAACATATTTTCACTCTCATTTTGAATGGCCATTAATGGAAATGATAAAATTTCTGCTTTTATTTGTACTTTTGTCTCTGTAGCCATTGGAAGGGAAATTTTCTTTTTGTTTTTGGTTTGGTTTTGTTTTGTTTTGTGCATATGCATTGCTACTATTGTATTATTTTATGCTTGCTATTTTAGAGCTGCAACAGCAATATTCATGCTTTGTATTTACTTTCACTTGCTTGTAAAGCTTGTGTGATATCAGCAGTGGACAAATCATACCACATCCTTCAATAATCCGGGGTCAAAGTGACATGTCACATGAAGACATGTTACCCTTTTCGGAGCACTTTTGTTGTTACAGCCAAATTTCACTTTGTTCATTCTGTTACGTGTGTTTGTGTGGAAACTGTGCCTTATAAAAATATCTGCTTTTATATCTCTGAATGTATATGAAGGTTCACGGATGCAACCAAAGCTGTTTCAGCCTCGCTGTGGAGGTCACTAAGCCATGGGGGGGGGGGTGTAGTTTTCAAGAAACACCCTGAAAAGGTCCAAATAAAAAGATGTTCAGAAAGGTTACGTGTGTTCTCTTTGTACTACGCAAAGTAAAGCTGTCATTGAGAAACATGTGCACGCTGCAATTTCTGCCAATTAATTCTAGGCAGATTAATATATTTTATATTTCTGCATCTCAGGATTAGAAAGCATCAAAATATGTGGTTTATGTGCAAGTTTAATGTTTAAGTTTTGTCTCAAACCACATGTTATATTTTTAAAAACATTCAAACCAGCATCTGACTGAAAATGTTTCATGTCCCAGGGTTCCACGCTTCATGTTTTAGCATTCATGCGCAGATGGATTACAAAACAAAGGAAAAACCAACATAAAGTGCCTTAGTAGGGGGTTGAGCCACCAGAACAGCTTTAATGTGCCTTGTCATAGTTTCTACAAGTCACTGGAACTGAACCGTTCTGTTCTGTTCTCCCAAAAGATACTCGCTCACTTGGTGTTTTGATGGAGAGTGCTGTCCAACACAATTAAATCCAAATCTCCAAATAAACCAACACGTCCAACAGCTGTTCAACAGGGCTGAGATCTGGTCACTGTGAAGGTCAGAGCATATGATTTACATCCTTTTCATCTTTATCAAACCATTCAGTGAGTCCTCAGTGCCCTGTCAATGGGGGCGGAGCCTTCCTGAAAGAGACCACGCCCATCAGCTTAGGAATGGTTCCTCGTAGGATAAAGGTGATCACTGAAGAAATTTATTGATTTGAAGTGATGCTTCATTCTACAGGACCTGCTTTCTGCTGTTTCCTTATATTTGTAACTGATTTGCATCTATGCAGTGGGATCCAAAAGTCTGAGATACATGGAAAATCTGGAATTTTTTAAATTTAAAACTGGAAATAAACAGGATGTTTTAGAATCTTGAAAATTCTACAACAAGAAAGGAAGTGTACAACAGTTTGACCATTCAGTATTCAAGATGTTGCACAATTTCCCTGTCACTATTAAACTGTAAGCAAATTTGTGATATTGACTGTATTAACTCCTTTGTACAACAGGTCAGATTTTCCATGAGTCTTATCCACTCCACTGAAGCACGTGTTCAGACGACACACTAATGGATTTTTATGATCTATAATGGATCATAAGGTATTGTACAAACTTGTGGAGTCTGTCAGCTCGAGTGTACACTGTCATCAAAGCAAAAAGGAGGACGTAACAACTTCTTAAAAAAAACAAAAAAAAAAAACAAAACTGAAATTCATGTAAATATTTCTAAGATTCTCCTTTTCACTCGTTGTTGCTTATAATATCAATAGTAATGAAAACTGAAAAAGAATGACAAACAGAAGCATTTTCACTAGTGCTCTCAGACTTTTGGACCCCACTGCATATAAAAGCCTTTACGCAGCTGCCTACATACTGGATTTTCCTGATGTATCAATTAAAAGTACAATCTTGCTTCTTCCACAGTTACAGATCAATGACACTACTCATGCCTTAAAAATGAAGATTGTCTAGAAAATCAGGATCTCTGGCTTTAGTATATTTAATAGCCGTGTTTCTCGGAGTGGAAACACCTTAAAACAGCCTGGAGGTCTGCGATTTTCTAATGTTGTTAGTGGTGAAAATCATAACTCACCAACATTAAAATTATAATAATTATAATTATATTTATATTTATAATATTTTGGCGGACAATTTCAATACAAATGTGATCTATAGGTGGAAATCAATTTTAAAAATAAAATTGGCTCCATTAAATAACCAAAATGACTGTATATATAATACTCTTATTTATTAACAGTTGGTTTATACAATAAATCTGTACTGAGGAGGTCTGTAATTTTTTTTTTTTATACAGTAAAAAGCCAGTGCATTTTGTCTACTCGCTCAGTAATTAGATTGAATACGTCATTTACTTTCCATCATTATCAGGAGACATTAAAGACCAGCACAAGCACAGTCTGGTTTCTTTTTTTCAAACAAGTCTAGGAAACAAATCTCTTGTTGTCCCACACTGCTCTCTAGTGTCGTGGTTGATTTCCTGAGCTATTGCTCTATTGAGCTATTCCGACTGACCTGTACTGAATCTGGCATTCAGTACTCTGGCGCTTCCTATTTATCCGTAAATTCCTATTTTATCCGTAAAAGTATGCAAAGACAGGCTGTGCAGTAGAGTACCAAAAATTTATTCAAGTCGTCAAATCATGAAGCAAAAAATACTGGAAATAGAACTGATCTGTAATCAGTATCAGTGTCAACATCAGCTACAAAAAAAGCACACAATCATAATACTGGCACACATTCTCTCTCTCTCTCTCTCTCTCTCTCTCTCTCTCTCTCTCACACACACACACACATACACACAATACAGTGTCTCTATCTCAGACTATTGCTGTTGGGTTGAGAGCCAGTGATACCAGGGTGATCAGGACTATGGCGATTCTGTGAGAGAGAGAGTGAGAGAGAGAGAGAGAGAGAGCACATCATATCATCAACACAGATCAATAACAGCTAAGGGACAGACGACTTGAAAAGCAAATTCTATGAATTGAGATATAATCATCACTAATATTTGTGCGATCCAGAACAACAGTGTATCAGACTGATGATGGAGAGACCATATCTCTTTTTTTCCTCTTGTGTCAGATTCCTATCTGATCTTTTCTTCCGTGACTCAACAATATGATGTTTTCATTTTGAAAAAGGGGAAATATTTACTAAAACGCCTGTAATGTAATGTTGAGCAATATATCCTTTTCAGCATAAAAATATCCTTAATTAAATATCTATCTTTTCTAATAATAATTATTATTAATAATAATTCTAGCTGAGAGCAAATCAGATTTATTCAATTAGATTTATTCAATTAGATTTCACAACCATATCTGGCTGCTGAGGAAACTTCAGGTGAGGAGAACTGAACACTTTTAGTGTAATTCTCATTAAGCCCTTTTTTGCCTCATAGATCTGTAAAACTGGGTTGATAGAGTCACAAGGGTTTGACTTGATCATTCAACTTTAAAGTTCATGAACAGACCATGTTTACAGACATTATAGCACAGCACTAGTCGTTTTCTTCGACGGTAGCTCCGCCTGCAAGGCAAGCATGCTAATATTAATGCGCTCGCTCTAATGCATTATTATTTCTATAGTAAAAACTCATTCTCAGAGACTTGCATGGTGGACGCGCCACATAAACGGATTAACGAGTGCGTAAAACCATTGATATAGCGACATTTTCTATTAACACATGCTTATTTTTAATTTTTGGAAGCCGTAAAGATGTAACTTTATGTTTTGTGACCCTGGGAGGGCTTCAGGATTCTAGGCTCTGCATTTTTTTTTCATTTTATTAACTTTAAGAGAGAGAAATACAGAGGCTGGTAAGGGAAAGACTGTTATACCTGCTAGAACTTAAAGGATAACAGGAACTAACGTCTTCTGGACATTCCACAATAATAAATGTAACTATAAATGGATAAAATAAACAACGGTGGTGCATAATTAATACAAATTGTACTAGTTGCTGTAGTATTAAGACAGGTCATGAAAATAATAATAAATAATCACTTGGGGGTGGATTACGTTCCTAATTATTTTCCTATAAAGCCACGCCGCATTCTGTTTTATTCCTGACGTTCTGATTCGAACCAATTCCATGTGTAACAATGATAAGTAGTACTGTACTTCTTGACCACACTTTAAAATATTAAGTCTTTAATATTTAAAAAATAATATTTTAAAATATACTTAAAATATTAAGTAGCTCCGCCCACCTTTTTCTTCTTCTTGTCCTTCTTTTTCTTTTTGCGTTCAGGATCATCATCTCTCTTTTTCTTCTTCTTCTTGGGGTCAGAGTCTGACGGTGTTTCTGCTCAGAGAAAACCACAAATTTACCATGTGCATGTTATCAGATTATTTGAGCAGCACGCTACTACATCTTATATCAGCTTAAGGCCATTGTCTGATTTCGATCCGATCCAATAATCGGATATTCAGCACAATTACAACAGGTTTCCGATTTCTACATTTGTGTATATGCACAACTGGTTAAAGGTGCATCAGGTGCATTACACACCACAGTTTAAAGAAGAACAGAATGATGTGCAATTTACTAGCAATACGTCTCCCAGATTAATAGTTAATAGAAAGTTTAAAGTTTTTGACATGTCCTTCTTGCGTGGATTTAGTAAAGGGTCACACAGCAAGTGTAGAGGAGAATGAAATCAGGCTGTTGACTGAATCAGGAGCTCTCTCATTATCAGGATTGCTTAAGCTAATATAAGCTCATTAATTGTATTGTGTTCAAAATCTGATTTTTGCACTGTAGACATACTGCCTGTTTTGTGCAAGTGTGCGTTTGTGTGTCACCTGGTGGTATGGGATCCTGAGGTCGATGGTGTCTGTGTTTATGTTTGCTTTTCTTCTTAGGAGGTTGAATGTGCATCAGTCTGTACTGCTCTGGAAGCTAAAACACAAACAGAAACGCTCAGTATAAAATACTGTAAAGTATACAGTATCATCATATGTATGTAAATGTGTGTTTGTGCGCGTTGTTACAGCGCACATACGGATTCAGTACTTCTTCTGTCTGTGCATGCGTAAGTGTGTGCAGCATGAATCTATTGCATAGTGTGTAAGGGTAAAAGTGTGTGTACACTCTAGTGTGTGGTCTGATCGTGTGATTTTCGTGCATATGTGTGTGCACCATTCCAGCACGTAGTCTGATTGTGCATAATCTAAACCGTGCTGTGCATGAGTCTAAGTATGTGTGTGTACACGTGCAGCATGTGGTCTTATTGTGTTTGCATGTAAGTTAAGTGTTCATGAGTGTATGAGCCTAGTGAGTTTGTTAACAGGTTCACCATGATTGCTGTGCTGTACTGATTGGTAGACAGCGAGTCTAACCAGACACAATTCTTTGGTACGGTATGGGTCACTTGGAAATGAAAACAATGAGAAAGAGCAGGATTATGGCTTTGTTACCATAATGTGCCTTACTGCACTGTCTGGTGGAAAAGTGCTACTCACGTGCCACTCCGCCACACACTCGGTCTACGTTTGTTTTGGGTATAGCGTGCATGAGCAAGTGTGTGTGCGTGTGTGTGTGCGTGTGTGTGTGTGTGGGTGCATGGTGCATGGTGCATGTACCGGTCCAGTGTGTAGTCTGAAGCCAGTCAGCAGTGCTCCGGTCAGAGGGCTGAAGGAGTTTCCGCACACTGGAGGTTTCTCTATGAGGGAGCGCAATGAACTGCCATCCTGAATGCCTGGACTGTCTATCATACCTAAAAACAGACATCACATTGTCAAGATTTTTTTTTAACGCCACACAACAGTGGTGATAGGACCAGATACCGCCTGCATGACACCACAGGAGACACATTAGCAGAAGAGGCTGTGCAAATGGTGCAGTAGTACAGATATGTAGTTAACAGTAATGACTATACATTAATACTAGCAGAATTAGGACTGCAGATTTACCCCTGGCTTCAGGTGGCCACTTTGCATGGTGTAATAATAATAAAACAAAGTGCTACAGCACATCTGTACACCCACACATCACTGCACCTTCCTGTGCTTGTACATCTCACCTGGTAATTCCGGTAAGAAGTTGCTGAGTTTCTCCTTCACCTTCTTACCGCAGAACTTATTGTATGCATGCTCCAGATTGTAGTGTGTGATCAGGTTTGTGTTTCCCGTTAAATCGTTTCCAACTGATTGAAATAAACACACATGCACAATGATGTGTAACGAGCACAATCATGTACACTGTAATGCAGCACTGTAATGTTTTAACACACCAGGATATCATCAAGTTTACCAGGCAGTTCTCGCAGTAAATAGAACGGCTCGTTGATAACTCCTGGTTTCCGGGCTGTAGGCCCTTCATCCCCGAGCTGTCCTGAGAGCTGAGCCGGCACCGGGGCTGCGCTATGCGGGAGCGGAGGCGGCGGTTTTCCCGCTCCAAAACCCAGAGCCGCGGAACTCGGGGGTGCCTGAGAGTCGCTTTGGCCAAACAGAGTTGAAAATATTTCTGTCATGACTTTAAAAAAATATAAAGGCTATTTTTAAGCAATAAATATATCTAACGGGAACATTAAACCCGGCTTGTATTGTCATATACTGGTCCAGTGCTCCTTATCAACACAGGCGGTACCGTAATAACGGTAATATAGGAACAATGCCTAAAAACCGTTGATAGGAATCTACCGTAAATTCTATGATTTTTAGACATTGTGAAAGTTATGTTTTAATAGGTTAATACTTTAATATCAGAATTTGGGATTATGTATGTGCTTAAATTAAATAAGACTTTCATCTGATCAACACATTTTTTTAAAAATCGACATATATTGGTCATACTGTCGAAATGCATCCATGCTTACTGAAAAAAGTGAATATACTGTATGTTCACCCAAAACACCCAAATGATTTGTATCAAACCTCTCATCAGTTTCAACTTGTACTCAAATTAGTCAAAGTCTGTACTTTGTTAAATTAATGAAATGAAATACATAAATTACCTAACCTAAATAACCTGAAATTGCCTTAAATTCTGAGGTAATACATTTGTAACTATAACGTTGTAAAGTCAACACACAAATGAGAGTCACATACAACAAGAAATAGATTTAATGGAACACACTTGGCAGAATAAAACAATACAAGTTGGTTTAAAAATAACTAAAATAGAGTTTTAACTATAAACATTGATTTGGTCCACAGGAGCTCAAAGAGACTCAAAATTTTCAGATGGACAAAGTGACGAGACAAACGATTCCAAATCAGCAACAGATGCCTGCAGGGACACAATGCAGAAAGTGGGGTCAGAAACAGTGAAACCATTTTTTTTATAATATATTACAGTAAAGAAAGTTTCCAATAAATATACAGTGGGTGTTAAAGCATTAACTAAAGCCAACTCCTATATCCAGATAAATATGAAACATTTACATGAAACATTTAATTCAGTTACATGAAGAAATAGATTAATAAAAAAAAAAAAAACATGCATTTCATGTAATAATTCAGTGTATTTTATATTCTACCATATACATATATAATCACATTGATGATTGATTGATGTATTTAATGCAAATAATCACTGACGTATACAATACACACTGAGATCTTGAGATATTTTTCTCTTTCCCTAACTCTGTCACCTTCCACTCATCCACTGCTGCTGCTATGCGCTGTTCTGTGTGTGCGATAGTGTCTCGGCCAGACTGTACTCTCTGAGCCAGAGCTGCGTTCTCCTTCTGTAGCTTTCTCAGCTCTCTGCGCACATACTCCTCCTGCCCCTGGTGATACGGGATCAACACACTGCACACATCCTGCTCAGGAATGCCACTGGGTCTCCTGCAAAACACACAAAAGCGTGAAAAGTCAGTGAGAATGGCCACGTGTGCAGGTTTGGGACATCATTTTACTACAATCTGTTATACTACATACTATGACATTGACTATTGACATTTTGCAGCTGTTCCTCAGATAGCAGTGGCTGTTGAAGATTTGAATTCTGCTAATAATTAACCTTACAATACTGGTCATCACTGGTGAGATGAAGCTGCATTTACAGCTGCATTTATCAGTTTGCGGTGTTATATACATGTTATTTTCTTTCAGTCACTTAGCAAGTATTCAAAAGAATATGCAGGGATTGTGTATGGGGGGGACTGGTAGAGAGAGTGCGTGAGCTCAGATTACGTTGAATCTGGCAATATCCAATACTTGATGGTTTTGGCAAATATGATGTGAGAGCAAAAAAATATATATAACTTTATGTCGAGGCAGATTTCTATTAATTTGATTAATGTAGGTCTTGTAAAACAGGCACAATATCATTAACCTGGACTTTTCAAAATTTAGTTACATAGATAACATTTCTGGGCAGCATTTGTGATAAAGACTCTCTTGGAAGGCTGCAAACAATGGAAATAAAAATTGCACTGTTGCAAAGAGGAAAAAGATAATAACTGTATTTAAGTGGTAGGGTCATGGCCCCAACCCATGTATATGGTAAATCTACCATGCAGGCCCTGGTGTGTCTTTAGCCTGCTCTTCTAGTCTGTCCAACTCCTCCAGTTTCACCTGCAAGTCCCCTTCCTCTATCACTCTGTTTATGTCCTCCTGCGTACATGAAAGCTCCAGATTAGTTACACATTTAGGACCTGCGTTCCTAAAACCACTGCAATAATTAGTCCTGATCATTCCAAAAATGAGAATACAGTACTAATGACTAAGGAATGGTTTTGCAAATATATACGGGGACATACAACATACAATTGCACGTTAATAGGCAGATATGACTGCATGTTACCTGGATAGCTTTCTGCAGATCGCTTATGAACTGCTTGTGGATGACCTCGGCCATCTGTGGATTCTGCTTGCACAGTGGATGGAAAGAGTGGGCGAACCTGTTGAAACTGAACCAATGCACACAATGAGATCTGTATGTTTATATCAGTTTTTAATATTTCAGTTTAAAGCCTGTATTCTAGTAGTAATACTAATAGGTTAAACAAAGGCATTGTTCTTAGCTGTTCTTAGATGGGGTACAAAAGGGGCTGACACACTGTACATAGCAACAGATGGGCTACAGTGTAGTGATGGGAATTCTGGATCTTTTCAGTGAGTCAGATGATTTGGGTCAGCTCACCAAGAAGAGACGACTCTTTCGACTCCCAAATGGTTCATTGCCTTTTTGGCTGAAGTTTTTTCTTCTGTGCCTAACTATCGCTGAATCATGAAACTCTATCTTTTAATTAACAAAACATTACTTTACATTTGTATTTTAATAGAATCTGTACATTAACAAACACTTGATTCCATACAGTACTTTGTTTTTTTTTAGGTGAACATTTTATAACATTCTGAGAATGTTCGTTTTTTGGTTAACAAAGTCAGAGCTGTTTCCAAAGCTTTCTGGAAACACACTGTTCTCTTACTGTTATATGACAACTGACATGGAACGTTCGCCAAAGGTTGCTTTTAGGAAATATTTTTTTGTAACTCCAAATTGTCGACCTGGGTAACTATTATGTAATATATTAATGTAGCTTGTTATATTAGAAAGCGAGTGTGCACATCCTATTTTATTTGATGCAAACGTAAACGGGAACCTTATGAAAACCAATCAGGGTTGTATCAGTCTAATAACAGGTTTGTATAAGATAGTTGAAAGAATAGCCCCCTAACATTAGAGGAACGTTCTATGAACCATTTCAGATCTAAATTATTTAAAGGGTAACAGAACATTAGGGGTGCGTTCGCCGAACCATTACGGGTTACTACAAGGTTCCTGAGACATTCAGAGTTATGAGAACATTACAGGAACGTTCCCTGAACCATTATGTGCAACAAAACGCAAACTTGATATTTCCATAAAGAAAACTTTTTCTTTTCTTTTTTTTTTTTTTGGAAAACCAAACTTCTGTTGCTGTTCTCAGAAGGTTTCAGGAACCAAAAACAAACGTTTCCACAACTTTCTGGAAACCAAACATTGGAGGCTGGGAACACACACACCTCACCACTCACACTAACGAATAGCTCAGATACTGAAAAGAGGTTTCAGCTGAAGGAATTTGATTAAAATTAAAATGAAAAAGTACAAAAAAGAAAGAAAGAAAGAAAGAAAGAAAGAAAGAAAGAAAAGACAAAGAAGGAAAAAACCCCACCCGAGTCATATATGCGAGCCGACTCAAAGAACCGACTCAAAGAACCGACTCCTACTCAAATGACTCATCACTGTTACAGTCATTCACTGTACCTACAGAGTGCAGAAACATGTTAGATTTACCTTCTTAAAATGTCCGGCTGAGTGTAAGCTAATGCATGACTATGTTGCAAAAATAATACTAAGGTTTTTAATAGGAATATAGCAATGTGTAGCATCACTTGCATGAGCACAAACACAAATACTCTGTAGCTGCGGATAAAATATACATATAGAAACAAAGTCCTAAATACACTTTATATGACATTATGTATTATCCAGTGAGTTTTAATCAAAACAGCAGAGGAGAGTTTAGTCACCTAGCATCTGCTATAAGCCGCTGCAGGCTTTTCTCCAGAACTTTGTTAAAGACTTTCAGTCTGCTCCGGCGAGGCTCACATTTAGCCGATTTAACCGAGCTATTTTCAGGATCACCGGTCTGTACCGACCCATTTGAACTCGCATTTTCACTTGTTTGTCCAGAATCTGTTAAACTGGGCTCGTTGGACCTGCAGTTAGCGACTTCTTCCATTTTTTTCCCTCCCAATGTTGACATTCTCATCTACCCGCCAAGAGAAACACATCGACTACGGAAGCTGTAGTAGTTCATGCCGTCTTTTTCGAATCGCGTTTGTTGTGCAGTCTTCTTTCAAAGCTAACACAACAGAGCATTGAATTATACTTAATACATTTCTTCTGATAATGTAGTACAGAATGAACAATTTATCAAAAAAGCAAATTAATAAATAATCACACTGCAAACTTTTAAGAAACATCATTATGTATTAGTCCATCCATCCATTTTCTGTACTGCTTATCCTACACAGGGAACCTATCCCAGGGGGACTCGGGGTACAAGGTAGGGGACACCCTGGTCGGGGTGCCGACCCATCACAGGGCACAACTGCACACACATTCACACAACAGACAATTTAGAGATGCCAATCAGGCTACGATGCATGTCTTTGGACTGGGGGAGGAAACCGGAGTACCCAGAGGAAACCCCCAAAGCACGAGGAGAACAAGCTTCACACACACGGGGCAGAGGCAGGAATCGACCCCCCAACCCTGGAGGTGCAAGGCAAACATGCTAACATAATCTATATTCTATAGTATACTCTATAATTACATTAGTTTAATATTCTAATACATCCTATTCTAAAATTTCTTATATTCTCCTGCATGTAAACTTTTCTAGTGTCTACATTTTAACTAAAACAGACGAGCAACAGCTTTTTTTGCCTAGCGCCAAGTGGTTACTGTAAACCCTGTATATAAGCGCACTCCAGTTGGTGCCACAAAGGGTGACGAGAGGACTGGCTGAAAGATTACTAATGTGAGATGAGAGATAGACGGCGGGGCTTCCAGCGGGTCAGTTAACACGAGAGACCAGAACACCTATGTAACTGTCAGTCATATGTAAATTGGCTCATCTGTTGTTTTTATTTGATTTTAGTTGTTTTGAAGACTCTTTTGGTGTATTTTTGAGTGAAACTTGTACTAGGTAGTTTTGTACTCATTATTGTTGCATACAAGTTAAAATGAGGAGCTCCTACACAAATACATAAAGGCTGGCAGATCTGAGTATAGAGGCTATTCTATGAATTTTAATAAATTTATTTTTTTACTTCTGTCAACATGTCCCAGGCCTGATTAAGTTTGGGAAGTAGCCTTACACTTACTTTCATAGCAAATACAAAGCCTCCATGCCCACTGTGAAATATAGTGGTGGATTATTGACATTTTGCAGCTGTTCCTCAGATAGCAGTCCAGCGGCTGTTGAAGATTTGAATTCTGCTAATTACCAGGATATTTTAGTTCAAAACCTGGTTGCCTCTGCCAAGAGGTTCAGACTTGGCCTTAGAGGGATCTTTCAAAACAAAATATTTAAATAAATGTTAAACCAGGAAAATGCTACATAACTTTACTATTAATAACACACACACACACACACGTTTGTCTTACTATCCTTACCAACCAAATGTCTCCACAAGTTATTGTCAGGTCCTTGTGGGGACATATGGCACCCACCAAGATATAAAAACCACACACACACACACACACGCACACACGCACACGCACACGCGCACACACACACACACACACACACACACACACACACACACACACACACCTGTTGCTGTCCTATTTCTGCTCACTCCTCTCACTCTGCCTTCTCCCTCATTACATACACTTTTCTTCACTCCACAAACTTGCGTAAAAATGGGATTAATCACTGGCCTCTTCGCATTTTTCTTCCACCTGCCACAGATTTATAAGTGGCTCTTAAAGCCATATTATTTGCTGTCATTTCTTCTGTCTGTTGCTTTCCTTGCTGTGCGGAAGTGTCCGGGTGTGTGTGAGCACTTACCCTCACAGAGAGAAGACGGAGACTCCTGCAACTTTGACTGGGTTAGTTAAACATGCTTCACCTCACAGTTTACTAAAATCTATTTTCCCTTTCCCTCCATATACTGTGAACTGATCCTCTTACTTACAAAAATTATACTCATTTAAACTTAGCTATATTTTTAAAGGAAAAGTTCACTGACACACATTCACGCATTTTTATATTTAATTATTTATGACATGTTTAGTGATTGTGGTGCTATATTGTTAGTCGATGCTATATTTTCATTATTCCAGGGAGAGGTTAGCAGTTGTATGCCAAGCTGATGTCACAGGAGGACATTGCTAGTGCAGTTACAATGGCATTTAATAGGAGAAATAATTCAAACATAAGGGATGATGTTCAGGTTTCGCTCTCAGCTCCTAAAAACAAGAGCTTCTTTCTTCACTTGCCATGTTAATGAGAAATCCAACATAGACGTAGTGGAGACATTCATGCAAACGTTGGACTCAGAGTTAGAGAATGCAATGCAGCTATACAAAGCAGTTACAGTAGAGACTCAGCTCGTTTAGATAGTGATCTACGAGAGATGAGATGATATATTAGCATGAAAGCTGAAGCTCTTTATTACATTATTCAGTTTAGATTCATTTGGTCCAAGATCATAAACCTGGATAATATTTCCATCCTGAAATGTGTTACAGAGGGAGGTGGAGATCCTCATGTTCCTCAGTGCTATTGTCATGATGAAGAACCGCAGAGCGAGTGAGTGGCTGTTTTGGACTCTTCTTGTTACGCACAAACACACTGCACATGTTTACTTCACACATTATGTTAAATAGGGTAATAATGTGCAGTTAGGCATTTAAATGTCTGTGACAGTTTATATGCATTCCACATTCCAAAAATAATGACATGCTAATATGTTACTATAATGTTAAAGTATGAATGAAATGTAAATATAAATCCTGAACCTACATCTTAATAAGGAACTAAGTAAGGAATAAAACACTTCGAAGTGTGCTGTTATAGAAAAATAACCAACGACCAGGTGGTGTGATGCAGCTCGACCCAAAGCAGAGTTAGGGTTAGTACCCCAAAGTTTATTATTTTCTTATAAGAGTACGTGTTCCTCGTACACCACAGTATTTTGCCAATGATTGTGATTTTTATTTATTAACAAAGGTAATACTTTTTGTCCATTTAGTTATAACTGATGTTGTGGAACATCCACAAAACAAGCTAGTTCCTGTTAGCACTTATGTTACAGCAGCTATAAACAGCTTAGGAACAGCTTAACCTTTTACAAAGCTGTTAAACTGCTGACACTGGAGACTCCTTCCAAAAATGTTAATCAAACATTTCCAATATCAATGATTACACATTTCTCTTTGTTAAATAACACAAGCTGTTGCTATAGAAACAATATCAGACAGAGTGCATTAATATAAACCTGTTATTTCAAATAGTCAGTCACTACTGTCAGAACTGCTGCTATAGAGAATTAATCAACACCATCTGACCAATCAGATTTGAGAATGTAACAGTGCTGTGGTATTAGGAACACGGTTATACCTTTAAGAGTAGATTTACTGTACATTGTTTGTTGGGTGATATCCTCATGTCACATTTAGGTTTGGCTTGTTTACTCAGGCCTGAAGTGTCCACGTGTTTGTTCTGGTCAGATGATGAAAGTATGGGAAACATTCCTTGCTCTCTCTGTGTTATCAGTAACTCTGGAGCAGCATATAGGAAATATTTTCCTCTTCAGTAAGGTGGCAAACGTGGTGTTGTTCTTCAGAGTGGACCTGAGATTTGGCCTCCTCTACATCACATTGTGTGTCGGTAATAAACCCTATAATATATTATACATATATTACACATTATACATCCACACCTTCTGACCAACGAGTGTCACATACACTATAAGGCCAAAACTGTGTGGACACGTGAACATCACACCCATATGTACTTTTTGAACATCCCATTCCAGATTTAGTCCTCCTTTGCTGTTATAATAACCTCCACTCTTCTGGGAAGGCTTTCCGCTAGATTTTGGAGCGGGGCTGTGGGGATTTGTGTTCATTCAGCCACAAGAGCATTAGTGAGGTCAAGCACTGATGTTGGCCAAGAAGGCCTGGGATCCATTCGGCGTTCCAGTTCATCCCAAAGGTGTTGACTGGGGTTGAGGTCAGGGCTCTGTACAGGACACTCGAGTTCTTCCACCCCAACCTTCGCAAACCATGTCTTCATGGAGCTCGTTTTGTTTTAACAGGGGCATTGTCATGCTGGAACAGGTGTGGGCTTCTTAGTTCCAGTGAAGGAAATTGTAATGCTTCAGCATACAAAGGCATCCTATACAATTGTGTGCTTCAAACTTTGTGGCAATGGCTTGGTGTGATGCTTAGGTGTCCACATACTTTTGTCCACATAGCGTATCATTCATGCACAGAGAAACACCTTCTTAACAAGAATGGAATACTATAAATGCAATTGACCATATTAGAATATGTGTGTACTGTGATTAATATTATTTATCTGAATTAATCTACAGTGTTCCTGATCACATGTAAACCTCCCATCTACATGGGTCCTGAATACATCACATACTTCAATGACAAAACCATAGATGTGAGTATAGCACAAAGGACTATCACGGTTCATTTAACTGCATACGGTTGTTTCATTTTTATCGCTATAGTCTGAAATTATTGTTATTTTGTGACATTAGGAGGAACTGGAGCAGGACAGTCGAGTAACGTGGCTTGTCGAGTTCTATGCCAACTGGTCTCCAGAGTGTCAGTGTTTTGCTCCTGTTTTTGCTGACCTCTCGCTGAAGTAAGGCCACACACAAACACTCAATGCACAATCAATGCAGAGGAAGGAAACTAATATAGGTTGGAACTAATACTGTCGCTGCAGATGTTATATACATGTAAAATGCAGTTCCTCTTTATATCTTGCAGGTATAACTGTGCTGGACTCAAATTTGGAAAAATAGACCTAGGACAATATGTGGCTGCTGCTGAGAGGTGAATCAGCTTGCCTTTCTCTAGAACTGTAATCAATGGTGTGGTATAAGGGGTCAATAACTACATATATAGTGATCTATATGCTGGATAAAATGGGCAGAGCCTTCATAAACATGTTTCTGTGCTCAGGTATAAAGTAAGTCTCTCACCACTCTCCAAGCAACTGCCCTCTCTGCTGCTGCTGCAGGGCGGTCGCGAATTTATGCGCCGTCCCCAAGTGGATAAGAAGGGAAGAGCTGTGAGCTGGAGCTTCACAGAGGTAAAGGGGGCATCAAATAATAACTACAGGGTGGGACTGGGCAAGTATTGTGCAGGAGTGGGCAGGATTGGGCAGAATTGCTTCGTGAGAGGGCAGGATTGGTCAGAATTGCTTTGGGAGAGGGCAGGATTGGTCAGAATTGCTTTGGGAGAGGGCAGGATTGGTCAGAATTGCATTGGGAAAGGGCAGGATTGGTCAGAATTGCTTTGGGAGAGGGCAGGATTGGTCAGGATTGGTCAGAATTGCTTTGGGAGAGGGCAGGATTGGTCAGAATTGCTTTGGGAACGGATGGGAGTTGGATTAAAAAAAACAGTACCATACACACCTCTAGATTCTATGTGCTTGAGCCTGTGACCTAGAAATCAGTTGAAGCCTGCCATCTTCAAGAACATATCACTTATGTAATTGTGCTCAGAGGAATCAAGCAAAAGGAGGTTTCTAGATCAAGGGTACACAGGTGCTTCCTACGCTGAAGTCTTTTCTGTTTTCTGTTGTAGCATGATGCATGCAATTGTGCTAATTCACAATTAATGTAATTTACACAAGGAACAGAGTGTACAAATAAAAGCTTTGAATAAAAGTCAGTTTAAATGTACAGTAGCTGACATTAACAAATGATTAACACCATGTTGTGTATATGCAGATTCGTTCTGCCCCATGCAACACACCATCAATAAGAGTGACGTCTTAGACTGGGCATCTCATTTGGCAAACATGTTTGTCCTGATTTCCTCCAAGTTTCCTTACATCCTGTACTCATGTCTTCAGAACAAGAAGCTAAGAAGTGAGGAAAGGAAACAAGGAAAGAAATTGAGGAGATGCAACTAAAGATAGGAGAAGTGCCCAAACAGTAAAGAAACTGTGCACATTATGGCCATGACTGGTCCTGAAAACCCATTTTTATGTTTCTGCAGGAAAATATCATCCGCGAGTTCAACCTGAATGAAATACTTGAGAAATGTAAAAAGCTCGGCAAAGGGCGGAGTGAGAAGATAGAGGAGCTGGGGTCCCTCCCACAAGAGCAAGCTGATGGAGATCAACCACTGATGGACAAGTCGGAGAGCAAAAAAGACAAATAAAAGCAGAATCCTGGGAGACTGACGAAAGACTAGACAGCTGGTTTTGTACCTCTGTAAAGCAAGCTTGTGGTGAGAAAGGTTAAATATAAATGATTAGTGTCAGTGTTCATCTGTTGAAAGTGCTCACCTTTCTGTTGTAGATATACCACTGAGTCTCTACTGGATAGAACAAGAAAGAAGTCGTGTGTCCTTCTGTGATCATGCAACATTGTCTTGTGTTTGTTAAATCTTTAAAGGAGCAGTTTGTAACTTTTAGAGACCGTAGCTGCCTGTGAGGTGAATCTCAACTGCAATGGAATTGAATGAAATGAAATGAAAATCATGATTTTCTTAACAATCTGTAATATTTTTTACACCATAGCACTGCTGAATTCTTCAGTCTGATTGGTCAAAAGGTGTTGATTAATGTTATATAATAGTAGCTCTGATAGCAATTCAAATCAAATGTTTATATTAACGGGCTTGTTCTAATACATTACCGTTTCTATAGTAACAGCTCATTCACAGGGACTTGTATGGTGGACAATCTAGGCAGAAATTAACAGATAAAAAAAAAACCATGCAGTTGTTTAACAAAATAAAATGTATAATTGTTTATATGATGACGTTTTCTGTAAGGAGATATTTATTTAATATTTATGGAAGGAGTCTCCAGTGTCAGCGCTTGATGACGCTAAGTTTTCTGACAGGAAAATCTTCAGGACAGGGGAGTTTGTGCTTTATTGTTTCTTTGTTATCTGTCTCTCACTTAAAGTTTTTTTTTATTCAAGAGAGAGTGGAGGAATGACTTTATAGCTAATGTAACATAAGCGATAACAGGAACTAACTTGCCTCATGGACGTTCCACAACTATATACGGTTAAAAATCATAATCATTGGTAAATTGTTGTTATAAGAGGAATAAAACACTTCAGGATGTGATATAGGAAAAGAAACAACTTCTGCGTGGTAGTGGCATCAAGACCGCATCACGCCACCCCATCGCTGATTCTTTTCCTACAACAGCATGCCCCATCTTGGTTTATTCCCTTACATTGTTAATACAGAAAACTCTTAAACCATTACAAACCATACCTTTAAATACACAAGTGGAAGAATCGGTGGTTTACATTCACATTTCTACACTCAATTTACACAATAAGTAAAACAGTATAATTTCAGTGTTGCAATATTATTTATTTGTCTTTTGGAAATGTGTTGGCTCATGTGACCCAGTGTCACCTGCATTAAAGGAATACAGACAGGTAGAAAAAAAACTCCACCCTTTGAACTTAATCCTCTTGTCCTGTTAACACGTGCAGGTAAATTACAGTTAAAAAGGCTTCATAAGGCCATGGTGGACATGACAAAAGGTTATCAGTAAAAATACTTGTGTGTGTCACTGCATAAGCTCTTTTACGTTACACTGACCGGTCACTGGTCATCAGACCTCAAAGCTAAACTTAAACGTGATGCTTACATATTCTGTTTTCGCCTCTCACTCACACACACTCACACATACACACACACACACTCACAAACACACACACACACAAACACACTCTTCTTAGCAGAGTCTCTGAAGAGATTCAAAGCTGGAATGTGCTCTAGTAGAATAGTTTGAGACATCAAAAATTGTTTCTCTGCCATTTTCACACACACACACACACACACACACACATACACACACACACACACACACACACACATTCAGCTTGCAAACCTCAAAGTGATAATGGTCAGAAAACATCTCATAATCCAGCTCTGAACCGTAACCACTGTCTAAAAAGATGAAATAAAATAAAAGAACATGAACAGTTCCCCCGTCTCAGTGGCGTACTGTGCATCCAGCATGTACTAACACGGGACCAGAGCACTCTCATCTGGCCAGTGATTGAAATGACTCCTTCCTGACTGATGGACAAATAAGAACCAAAAGGAACCCTCATCTTGCACAAAATACGTACAGTATCCAGATTGTTTTTCCATCACTAAACATTTTGTGCGGTAATGATTCAGATGTTACATTCATTCCTATTTGCCAAGTGTGCCGTCTGTCAAAAGCATTTCCCTGACTACACTTGTCTCTTTGGCTGTGAACTCCAGCTCGGGTTCTGACTGGCTGATACAGCCGTCTAAAAAAAAAACCAAAAAAAAAAACCAAACAAACAAAAAAAAACTCAAAAGCAGTGCCTACGTGCTACTATTATTGGCGTTCCTATCAAACATATTCAATAAATCTTACAATATACTGTATCAGTACCTGTATAAAATAATATTAGGAAAAGAAACATAAAAAATACAAGTAAAATGATAGTCCAGAGTATGCAGGGAAAACAGCTTGTGATTTTGATTTCCATTGGAGTCTATGAGCAATTGTTCATACAGCAAGGTCGGCAACTCCAGTCTGGATGGAACAGCCTTCATGGATCTTAAACCATTCTTTAAATATGTTTAAAAAAAAAAAAGAAATCATGGAAATTCATGTGCCATGATATGGAGATTCCAGCCATTCTCTTTATCTACTATCCACATTTTTAGCATTCTTCCTCCGAAGTTGGATCAATGATGAGTTTTTTTCCTTTGTCTCTTTGTACTTTGATTTTTTTTTTTTTTTTGGCTTACATGGATGATCAGCTCTCTGGTTGTCCTCATGGCAGAAGACGCGAGTGAATCCTGTGCGTCGTTTAAAAAAAAACTCATACTGAAATCTCATAGGTTGTTCCTCCGACACCGCTCACTTTCTTCACGCCACCGCCAGGTTTGTGCGTGTGGGTGCTGTGATTGGCCAGTCTCTGCCTAGAGCTGGTTGATTGAACAGAAAACGGAACAGAGGCATAAGTGAATAAAAAACAAACAAACAAACAAACAAAAAAATGTTGCTGTGTCAGAGTAAGCTAGGGGCTAAAGCTGGGCAATACATCGTGCACATCATTTCATGATATTCAATCACAGTGCCTTGAATAAGTATTCACACCCCTTAAACTGTTCCACATTTTGTAGTGTTTCAACCTGAAACTAAACTGGATTTAACTGGGATTATACACCATGATTCTACAGAAAACAGCCCATAATACTGAAGGAAGGGGAAGTTCAAGGAGGGCGAATACTTACATAGTACACTGCATCTACGGTCTTTAACAATATTAAAATATTAATTAAATATAAATTAAGTTTCCCAATGTATTGCCTTTTCCTCCTTTACAACAGTGGGTGTGATCCATGCAGGGTGAGACTGAAGCATGCATGTTTTTCATAAAGGTTTACACACACACGCACACACACCAAACACATCAGCACACATTTCTAGTGACACACAAACAGAATGAACAAAGAGAGACAAACCTTAGCACAGAGACAGAGTCATCCTTAACGGTCATAAGGCAGGAGAAGTGAGGAAGAGACAGGAGAGGAAGATCGGAAAAGAGCAGGCAGATAAAAAATAAAGGAGGAAAGGGGAATGGCGGGACAAGAACATGGCAGACACACAGGCAAAAGAAGAAGAGGTAGCAGAAGAGTGGAAATAATATGTAGCAAGAAAGATATCACATTACTGATCAAAGAGAGAGAGATTAACCCAAAAACACAGAGCACCAAACCTCAGCAGGGACACAGAACTATACCATCATTAAAGTAGAGACGATGTGCGGGGGGTGGGGGGGACAGAAAAATGGAACGGAATTATCTGTGGGCGTTACTCACTTTGACGTAGAAATCCCACCCCCTGTGTTATTTGGGCATTGCCGTAACTCTGCTCCACCTGCGTAGGATAACGATTTGCCCATAGGCATGCTTCCTGAGGCGGGGCCAGGAGGCGGTGAACCCAAAGACCGAGCGCGAGGAGACAGGGGCGGAGCTCGGGAAGGGGGTGGGCTTGTGGGGCGCAGGAAAGGTCTGTTGGGGGAGGGTCTTAGGGGGGCAGGGCAGGCCTGGAGAGAGCCTTCCCTCTGCTGAGCAGACAAGAATGGTGAGGTGTAACCCATGAGGGGTGGAGCAGCAGGAGTAGACCCGAGCGAGCGTGGGGGTGCCGGCCTGGGCGGGGACAGCTCAGGAGCAGCCGATTCAAACTCCGGGCTCTCCGAGGGCGTCAGCAGACTGTCGTAGGACAGGCTGCCATTCCGTGTCTGATTAGCCAAGCTTTTATAGCTGGTAGAGGTTGTGCCCTCAGACAGCAGTGGCCCCAGTGCATTGTGGGTTGTCTGAGCAGAGCGGATGCTGGAGGAGCACGAGGCCACCGCTGAGTGTAGGAGTGTGTCAGTGAAGGAAGGATAAGACCGCCCTCCGAGAGCAGAGGGCCCACCCAGTCCCCCCGAGCCTGCTCTGCCTCCCTCCCCTCCCCCTCCTGGTCGCCACCCAGAAATCCCCCGGCCCGACAGACTGGGCTCCGAGCGATAGCTGGCGTGCCCGGTTGACAGGGGGACGGAGGGCGACTCTGTCACACTGTCCCCCCGATTCATCTGAGAGAAAGACACACAGAGGGAGACAGTGTACCAAACGCTCCAAACAGCAGCAGTAACACGGTGGAGGTTTAAAGATGATGTGAAACAGAAACTAAAACTAAACAGAGTCTCTCAGACGTAATAGATTCACACTAGCACTAGCATATATAAGATGGACACAACAGAAATGTTTCAAGATACTCTTTTAATTGCGCATGAGTAAAATTACAAAAGGTAATTGATACACTTATAAATGATGCTACGTGGAAAGTATGGATGTAAGAAACAATACATTTCAATTAATTGTGTGGAATTTGGACATTTGGGTTAAATGACAAAATTTCTGAAAATAGTGCTTACGCTAAAGCAGAACAGTGAGTATTCTTTGCAGAAATAATTGTGCTCCTGTGTGTGTGTGTCTGTGTGTGTGTGTACATAATCTGTCTCAGACACATGGAAGTGAACCCTGCTAATCAAAGCACAATCACAGCCAGCAATTACAATTAACCCAATTTGTTTGTTTATACCTGTAAAAGTGAAGATATAACATGGCATAGCAGCCATTTGTGCATGCAGTTTTTCTGCTGCCTGATATTCATCGTACGGCAGTGTGCAAACAGTGCATCACCTTTATTCCTAAAAATGCTTTGTATGCATTATACTTTTACTGAACCGCACGTGTGAAGCAGAGAGGAAGAGACGTGTTTTCCACATCCTGTCTGAAACAACGACAAAATCGTTTTGGAAATTTGCATCCATCCCTAATTCAAACATCAGAGTTTGAACTGTTTATTAGGCATTTATAACGTTTTTGTTTCACATCATGTTAACCAAAGGGACAGGAGAAGACAAGCAGAACACAACGCTGAAGACCGAGAGAAACATGTTCTTAGCAACTGGCACAGCATGATGCAAATATAACCACAGAGCAAAACAACACAACATACACACAGCAGCACACACTCACACACACACACACACACACACACACACACAGCTACAACTTACTCGCTGACTGTTTGCTACAGAATCATTAGGAGATAAAACAAGGATAAAAACAGAAGACATATTTGTGCACAATTATAAATATTACAAAAACTGCTGACCATCCAGAGTGAAGTGTCTGTGTGTGTGTGAGCCTGTGCGAGTTAACGTCTGCACACTTTCTTACCTTGTGTGTGGAATGTGTGTGGTTTTTTCCTGGACTGCTATAGGACGGCCGATATTTATATAATGCAGGTGTGGGTGGAGCTTCACTCAGGAGACTGCTCTCTGATTGGAAAATATTGGAACCATCATGAGGGAAATAACCAGTGCTGGGTAAATTACTTCAAAAAAGTAATTAATTACTAATTGCATCGTCACCGTTGTATTTAAATTACTGACTAATTAATCTGTCTGAAAAGTAATCACATTACTCATTACTAATTACTTCTTAAAAGCATCTACCTTGACCACATGGACAATAGAAATAAAACTCTTCTTTTAATTCTTTAAATTTGTGTCAAACATGGAATAGTTGAGTGTATTAAACATAGCCTTATTAAACCATTTTTAACACAAAATGAAAACAAATTATATAAACAGGCTTAACAATAAGAGCTACTAAAAACAAAAGCAACTCCTGACTCAATTACTGTGTTATGACTGTATGACTGTATATGACTGTAATTAAAACTGTAGTTACAGTAGTTCAACACAAATGCTTGGGAGCATGTGCAATCATTTGACAAAAGTAACACTCTTTAGTTAAAGAGAATTACCCCGCATCTCTTCCACTATGTACCCTGCAATCAGTTTTTTAAGCGCCACTTCAGACACTTTCTGTACTGCTGCAGTAAAATCAAGTTTCTCCTGCTTAACAGGGGCGCAAGTTTCATCTTTCACTGTACACAGATCACTCAAAAGTGTTTGTCTATGTTGCGGTGTCAGGTGCTTCAGTAAGTTATTTGTACTTCGGAGAGAGGCCGATAATGTTTTTTTCCCCCCGGGACATAACTTAGATTTTACCGTGATGTTCTTGTCTACATGTGTCAAAAAAAAATGAAGTAATGGAAATATTTCCATTTAGCAAAACAGCCACATGTTTCTGCTGACATCTCTGAACTTCACAGCGACCTGGGCGAACTCGGGTGCATGCATGCTAGCCTATAGCTAACAAATTTAAAGGGGCCGAGTTAAATTATAAAACAAATTATCTTTAGATGATAAATTTAGATTTTAAATTCAATACCGTTTTATACAGAATTGTTGAAAGTCGATACAGTATGTAATGCAAGTACATCATAAGTAACTAATTATATTATTAAAAAAATGAAGAGTAATCCCTTACTTTACTTTTTTCAGGGGAAAAGTAATTTAATTACAGTAATGTGTTACTTAGTAACACATTACACCCAACACTGGAAATAATCTACATAAAATTATGCGAGATCTAATTCACAGATTTCATTTTATTACTGGATAAGGATCCAGACTGTATGGGTGCAGTTAAAATACTGACCTTCATTGTGTGTGTGAGGCAGCCCTTGGTATCTGTGCTCTGGTTTAGGAGGTGGGGGCGGCTCAATGTCTGTAGACTGACTTTCCATGGCCTCCAGACTGCTCTTAGACTAGAATACACACACAAAACAACTCTCAACTATTCATATGTAAAACAAAATACTAATCAAATTAACAAGATCTCTCAGACCAAGATGAGGTGTGACACACTGTCGTAATATTTAATGGGGTATAAACGCTATAAATCTACACTCACCAGCCACTTTAAAAGTAAAGTCATGCACAACAGTATCTAAAGTTCACAACGGGGAAAAAAAAAAAAAAAATCCAGAGTGGCAGTTGTGCGGGCAGATAGGCCTTGTTTATGAGAGAGGTCAGAGAACAGCCAGACTGGTTCAAGCTGACAGGAAGGCTACGGTAACTCAACTAACCATTCTTTACAACCGTGGTGATCAGAAAAGCATCTCAGAACGCACAACATGTCGAACCTTGAGGCGGATGTGCTACAACAGCAGAAAATCCCATTGGCTTCTACTCCCTCCAGCCGAAAACAGGAAACTGAGTCTACAGCGGACCAAAACTAGACAGGAGAAGACTGAAAAAAAACACGCTGTCTTTTTCCAATCTTCTGTTCAGTTTCGGTAACTGTACAAAGGAAACTGTAACTACAAAAAGTACAATGTGCCACTCACTAATAATTAAAATACGGCATTACAATACAGGTGCACAAACAAAACCCGCATTTGTGTTTAAATGTGTGTGTGTGTAAATGTGTGTGTGTACCTGCTGGATCCCGTTGTCCAGGACTTTAGCAGCGAGCTGTGCTTCAGAAAGCTGAGGCCGGAGAAACGGAGGCTGAACCTGAAGGGACTGGGTCTGCCTCAACCTCCCTATGTACCTGCACACACACACACACACACACACACACACACACACACACACACACAGGGCTCAAGATCAGGACTACGCCGGTACTAGATAAAATACACTTAAACAAATTTATAAAATAAGTAAGTGTGTAAACCTTGGAGCTTGCGAGCTACAGAGCACATGAGACACATTTTTACAACATCCATGTGTGAATGGGTTAACGCCCCCTCGGAACTTTCCTGTAACCTGAAAAGAGGGAAAGAAAATGACAAAATAATTATTTTACAGGTTTCTACCTCCAAAATATGCCTACAATTCATACCACCTCACACTCACCCACACACACACACACACACACACACACACAGAGACCTGTTCGTTTGTTGTTCTTCCTCTGGCTACCAGCACAATGTGGAAGCCAGTGAGTCCCGCTACTGGGACAAAGAACAGACCTGCGATACACATCACTGCCATACTGCAGACTGTGTTAAGGATTTATAATAATCATTTCTTAAATCACTAAGTGGCGTTCAAATAGAAAACTATTTCCCAGGCAATTTTTTTTTAAAGTGCTGACAGAGGGACTAACTGTGCAGGAAGTACATACTCTGTAAATGTGTGTATAGTTTGTTTTATATCGTGGTATTTTTGTAAAGCTGTTTTGTGACAATGTCTACTGTTAAAAGTGCTACACAAATAAAACTGAATTGAATAGAACCAAGTTAAAATTCCCAACACAGACAAACCCAGTGGAATACAGTACATAGTGTGAGTTCTTGTACTGTTTAGTAATTGGCAGGTTTCTAATGCAAAATCCTTTTCAGGAAATTTTCCTTTAGAGGAATCAGTGGTATCGTTTTTGTTCCTGCATTTAGCTAGCAAGTGATTAAACACTAGCATGGTTCAGCTCAGTGACATGGCAACTCAAAAGGAAACTGGAGAACATTAGTTGTACTGCCTCAGAGGCTGAATAAGACTCGCTGATGTTTTGAGGTAAAAGGATACGTAACTCCAGAGTGTACTTTGTCCAGTTGTTCGGTGTGATAGAGGATGTACAGCAGGCTGAATCCAAACACACCCATTATGTGTGTAGTGAGAGATAAAAGGAACAGGAAGAAATAACGGTAGTTCCGCCTCCCAATGCAGTTATTCACCCACGGACAGTGATGGTCAAACTCCTAAAATCCGAAGAGACAGAGATACTAAACAGACATATAGGGACACAAGACGATGAAGTGCATTGCAAAATGCAGTGAAAGTGTGTGTACCTCGACACAGTTGTCACACACGGAGCAGTGTGAGCATCGGGGTGGTCTGTAGAAGCGGCACGTGGAACACCATTTCATGCGCACCTGAATGCCCCTCACCTCCACCGTCTTATAGAGAGGAGCCCGGAAATCATCCTCCTTATCTTCATCTTCCTCCGCTGCATAATGCAAACAAACACAAATAACCAGCAAGTAGTGATTAAAACCGAAGAATTAAAGGAAAATCTGGTTCGCAAAAACTGCTTTGGAGGGCATTTATATCTGCTGGTATGATTTGTATCCACTTGTAGAAAGAAGCATCATGATGAAACATTTCCTGACGGGAGTGATCTACTCCATGAAGAAGAGTTTATATTAACGTACTCGTTCTAATATGTTATCGAGTCTGTAGCAACATACACAGATCTTTTAAAAAATATAGTGACTTTTCCTGTAAGGAAACATTTATTTAGCACTGATGGAAGGAGTCTCCAGTGTCAGCGCTCTGTACCAGTCAGTTGTAGCGTTTTCTGACACAGGAGACAGAGGGCTTTGCAGTTTCTCTTAACTTCAAGAGAGAAAAAAATAGGAGACCCTGGTGAGGAAATGACGAAACGAGTATATTGCTGCTACAACTGAACTAAAATGTTTAGTGGACATTCCACGACATTAAACAACTATAAACAGACAAAATGTATAACATGTTCTTTAATTAATTAACAATTGTAATTGTTGGCAAATTGTTGTATAAGAGAAAGAGAAAACATAAACAGTGAAAATACTTCAAGGAGGTAACAGTAACTCAACTTTTCATCAGGTCGCACTAAGCCACCCTGTCGCTGATCATTTTCTTATAACAGCACACCCCCAAGTGTTTTATTCCTTACTTAACACTTAATATGCCAGAATTTAAGACGGTCCTGGTCTGCGCATTTTACTCTTTATCAAACAAACATGAGTTTGTACCTCTGGGGAAGATGCCTGGGTCCATAAATGTAGCCATGCAAAAGTTGGCCAGGGTGAAGAGGAAGACCACGGCGTTGTAGATAGGAATGGAAGAAGAGAAACGCTCGGCCAGCCAAGGACAACTACAATCAGAGAAAGACAGAAAGGAAGACAGAGCGAGAGATAGAGACACTGCAGTCACACTTTTCCCATAGACTGAAGTCACGTAGAGACAGATGGACGTAAAAGTGAGAGACTTACGTGAAGCACAGGAAAAGCGTTGTAGCCCCAACAAGGAAGGTTGTCGCCGCAGATACTGGCACATAGCGACTGGGACGAAAGCGCCGGGAAGGGGAGGGGTCTCCGAGAGCCCCACCCACACTGAGACCCGCAGGCATTGGGGAGAAAACAGAAAGCTAAAAGCGGATGGGAGGGGTCAGAAAACGAGCGTTCGTTGTCCGCTTGCCGAGTTACAGGAGGAAAGTATTGTCATTGTAAAAGTAACCTTTATAGTAATGTCTGGTGGAAAGTAATAATAAAATGCGCATTATAAATTATACAACAAAATGTAAAATGTAAAAATAGCCTATAAAATCAAGGTGCACGTATCCAAAACAATTTCATGAACACTCTGATGAACACAGTGCAGGTGTTTGTGTGTGCTTATACATAAAAATACATATACAATTTATGATCTAACTAAACCGTGATAAAATAGATCTATAGTTTCATCAGAAAATATACATTTATATGGCTTGAATGTGACACGATTTGGCAGAAGGCAAAAAAAAAAAAAAGAAACAAGTGAAAGCTCTTTTAGTGCAAATCGCTTCTAAGCCCTGTGTTTCAGCGATCAGAGAGGCTGAATAGAAACAGCAGCAAACAAAGCAGTCACTGATGCAGGAGGCCCAGTTAACTGACTTACAGTACTCTTTCTCAAGAACAAGGCATATGTTTCAAAGTACACAAGTGATGAGTGAATGTGAACGCATGAGTCAAACATGAGGCAGCCCAAAAGAAAACCCACAAACGAACAATGGAGGGGTGCGTGGAAATAATGAGTCAAACAGAAAAGGAAACAATGGAATGAAAAATCTGCCACAGTCTCTGTAGGAGCCCTGGTGCCCGCTGGGATGGTCTGTCTAATAAAAGATCGTAATTATGAAGATGAAGAACAAAAACTGCGCTCTTGTGGTCTTCTGGCCTAAATGACAGCTCATACTTCTGAACTTAACTCGTCCCTGGAGAAAAAAACTGGTCTCTTCTGTAGATATATTGTGAACGCTCGAGTATTTCAGTATCCATATGAAGATGGCAAGGTCTGGAGTCCTTCAGAGGGCTGTATGTACACACGCGACTCCCTCGCCTGTGTGTGTTTCCACCAGGGCGAGTGCGGACGTCATGGTGCCCACGTGAGTCCAAAAGCATTTTAGCTCTGTTTTGCAACCCATCAGGCCCCTCTTTGTTTTACGGGAAACAAAAATGAATGGAGTTCATGAGCATGTCCGGAATGGCTTCTTTTTTTTTTTCCCCTCTCGTTGCTGGTTCAACCTGTAAGAAGGAAAGAAAATTACACAGTAATTAAATGTTCATAAGTAAGGAATAAAAGACTTAGCAGTGTGCTGTTATGGGACAATAATCCATGACAGGCTGTTGTGATGCTTTTTGCATCGAACTCTTACCGCCCGGAAGTCAGTTACTTTCCTATAACACCATCTCCTGATGTTTTCTTCTTCTTATACCAAAGAAATCTGCCTGCGATTACAGCCATTCCCTCACCAGCCTTTTTTTCTGTCTCTCATGAAGTTAACAGGACAAAAAATTACAGCTTGCCATGTTACTGAGAAGCTGAAAAAGTACAAACTTCTCTGCCTTACAGAGGAAACCTACTAACTGTTACAAAGCGCTGACACTGGAGACTCCTTCCATGAACACGCAATAAACATCGCCTTACGGAAGACCTCACCATATCAGTGATCGTTATTAGTCTCACAGTTGTACGTACAAGTTCCTGTGAATGTGTGGTTACTATAGAAACACTAACATTAAAACAAGCGTACGTATAAACCTATTACTTGAATTTCAGATAGCACTACTGTCAGGGCTGCTGTTATAGAACATTAATCAACACCTTCTAAATTCGACAGCGCTGTGGTATAATAATAATAAAAAAACATTCACTGTTTATTTCATGCTCAAACTTGGTCAGAAGCATTTCGCAACGGATGTGAGAAAGGCACAGCCCTGGCATCCGTGTGTGTACGCAACATGTTGAAACCTGATCATTCGCCTTCTTCCTACTGTCACATCTGACTCACCAGAAAAAGGGTGCGACGACATGACACCCTGTCTATTTTAATTCCATTCATCTTGATGCAGTGGAGCGTTCCTATAGCGCATTGCAACATAGATTATACAGCGTTGTCACTTAAAGATGTCACGCTGTTTAAGGAAACAGGGAAACATACCACACCAGGAAAACGTACCATATTCATGGATACAGTTATGAACTAACTCATCTGTTACTATGCACACATTTACCCTTCTCTACATCTCCAGATATTATCCGAGTGTCACTGCCTTAACAGATGCTCTCTGTATTGACTCTGGAATGAGTGTATCAAGCACAGCAACACTATTTTGGATTTAAAACACTGTACGCATGTCCTGGCCTCTTCATTAAACACCTACCTTATAAAAACCGAATCAGCGCTCGATTAGACAGTTTTGCATAAACAGTCTGTGTTAAGCCTGTTTCGGTCTTTTAGAATTATCACTTGTCACACTGTATGAGATTCACAAGGTCGCCATGTCAGAATGCACGAGGAACATCCTCGAATGATGCTTGCGTCGTCAGTTATGGCTCGTGTAGAAAACGGGGTCGCGTAATGAGAAACATTCTGTCAATCAATACGTTTCGTTTATGTTTCACCATTTGCCAATAGTGATCTGTAGCTGTCCTGTGAGGTTTGCATAATCCTATGCCGTCCTCCTATTGGTAGGCTTTTAGACGAGCAGCGGTCACACTGAAAGATTTCCACCCAGGAAGGATGACACTTAACATGCTTCCTCTGATACATGTAAAGTCAGCCAACCACATCTTTCCGAACTGCAGCTTCATGGGGCAGCGTTACACACTCTGAAGAAAGCGCTATCTACCCTCTTCTGCATACATGAGCTCACAGACACACACGATTGGCTAGTTTCGCTGTGATTAACAGTCGTCCCTCCCACCTAGACAGTACGGCCAATTTTGCTCTCTTCACTGGGATTCGAAGTCAGGATCTTCTGACGATAGTGCAAACGCTTTTCTGTTCAGAACCTTGCCACTGAATGCCTTTGGCATTACACAATGGCACTAAATCAAGCCATTATCAATCTCAACTCATGACCAATTAATTCTTTTATAGTGATATATTCGATTTGTGATTGCGACTGCATGATCAGGCTGAACATCTTACAGCGTAAAGGCATTTTTAATCATTCATGACTGGTTGGCACCGTGTTCTCAACCCAGCAGTTACACAGCCGCGTCTAAAAACACTCGTATCAGCACACCATATACTGCACAAACCAATAAATTGGGTTATATTTGGTAATTAGATACATGCAGCGTGACCTACAGGGTAGGTTGACCTGAGAAAAAACATGATTACACACTTCTCTCCACTGAAAGACAGTGAAAGTGAAATCAAGTTTTTCACTGTGACACTGAGGATGTAATGGAAGAATATAGAATATGAAACTGTGGACACAAAAGTAGACTTTGTGGAGGAAAGACAAATTTGTCCATTAAAACAAAACTGACAAGGTGTTTAAAAAAAGTATTAATTCAATATACGAATGAATAGATGTTGAAATGTACAGCACTGAGTCACATTAATTAGATGTTAGATGGAGCTGTGTTTATGGTTGTGGACTGAAATGAAGCTGAAGTGAAGCTGTACCCGACTGCTGGACGCTAATCTTCTAAAACAAATCCCCAGTCCCGAAAACAAAGCCTTTAACATATCAGACAGAGTTTCTTTCAAAGTGCAACCCTTCGCAAAACAATGAGATACCGCTAAAATGGCTTCTGTACATGCGAAACGCAAAAAAATAAATAAATAAAAGACAGATAGCAAAAAGTTTGTCAGCACACAGCGGAAAGAAACGGCCTGTGGTCCGAACAAGCTAACTAGCTAGCTGGGACGTTTCAGAAAATTTGAAGTGTCCAGGAAAAAAACACAAGCAAGGAAATTGTTTAAAAAGAAATGAGACAAGAATTTAGCTTACGGTTACAGTGTGTCCAGCAGGTCTTTACGCTGAGCTAAGTTAGACCTTAAGGGTAGGCCAATATTTATGAGACTCAGCTAGCTAGTTTTAGCCAGCTAGTTCAGCGACTGACAGATGGACGTTTAAATCCTCTTGTTGTTTTCATCCATGTAGTAAAGTAGCTTAGGCTTGAGCAGGTCTTCGACGTGTTTTCTACACGTCACCTCACACGTTATGTCCAAGCAAAACACTCAAATTTCAGCTTCGAGAATTAGCCCGCTAGCTAATGTTTTATCTGCAGTCTGAGACTTGTCGCTGTAATGGCACTCCAGAGTAGAGGAGTGGAGTTTACCGCTTTCCCGGAAAAACCCGCACATTCAGTAAGTATTATAAAGTGTTTATTAACGTACCTGGGTGGTGTGTGAGAGGGAATAGGGTGAAAACTCCAGTGTGTGTGTGTGTGTGTGTGTGTGTGTGTGTGAGAGAGAGAGAGAGAGAGAGAGAGAGAGTGTGTGTGTGTGTGTGTGTGTGTGTCTATGATGCCCTCACCGCCTCAACTTCCTATCAGCTCAGGTGTAAAATAACTCCCATCACACCCCATTATATCCCTTCCCATCACACCCTATTATACCCCATTACACCCCATTATATCCCATCCCATCACACCCCATTATACCCCATTATATCCCATCCCATCACACCCCATCACACCCCATTATATCCCATCCCATCACACCCCATTATACCCCATTATATCCCTTCCCATCACACCCTATTATACCCCATTACACCCCATCACATCCCATCACACCCTATTATACCCCATTATATCCCATCACATCCCATCACACCCCATTATATCCCATCCCATCACACCCCATTATACCCCATTATATCCCATCCCATCACACTCCATTATACCCCATTACATCCCATCACACCCAATTACATCCCATTACATCCCATCACCCCATCACATCACCCCATTACATCCCAGCCAATAAAACAAGAAATATTTAATCTTTAAACTCAGAAGTGAAACAGGCTTTTATATTAAAACACCACTATGTTACAGTTAAAGTTATCAAACACCATTCATTTTATTGCATAAGAACAACACATATTACAAACATCCAAAATACTTCACCAAATAAAATACATCTGCATTTCTTACATGTGGAGCTTGAAAGGAACTGAAAATGGAGGAAAAATAGGAAGAGGAAGACCATGAGAGACAAGAAAGAAAGAAAGAAAGAAAAATGAGAAAAATGAAAAAAAGAAAGAAAGGGGAAGAAAAAGAAAAAAAATGTAGGAGAGAGAAATTAAGCAAATTGTGAGAGAATTAAAGACAGAAATGGGATATAGAAAGAAAGAACAAACTAGAGAAAGAAAGAAAAAAGAAAGAAAGAATGGAAAAAGAAAGAAAAATAGATTAAAAAAGAAAGAAATGTCAGAACAAATGAATATGAAAAGAAAGTGCAAGATGTACAAAGAAATAAAGAGTGAAAGAGATTTAAAAAAAGATGAGAGAGAGTATGTGGCAAAAACAGAAAAAGAGAAAAAGTGGATGAGAGAAAGAGAGAGGTGAAAGAAAGAGACCAATAAAATGAGAGGAATAAAAATAAACACGAGGAAGAGCAAACACTGTGATTGAAACAGAGGTAAAATAAGGGCAGAGTGATATCTCCATCTACTGATCCCACTTCGGTTCATGTACAGATGTAATCTCGCTCCATTTCCACATTCCTGTTTTTCCCAGCACATCGGCCCTCCCGCTCGTCATCGGCCCTCCCGCTCGTCCCTCCATTTCTTCATTTGAGGTCTATGAAGCGAATGTCCATGATGAGGAGTGTGTGTCGAGGCAGCGGTCTGGGTGCTGGAGCGAGTACAGTCATCACCTGAGCCTGAGTGTCCACAGCCGTAACCACGATGAAGCCACAAACCGGACTCTCTAAAATCCCTCTGCTGCGGCTTTCTCCTCCCTCAGCGTCGTCCTCCACGCAGCTAACGCTCAGCACGTGGTGGGTCAGGTCACGGCCCGGGCTCACAGGAACCAGCTTCAGCTGCGTGTCGTCCTGCGACATGCCCAGTGGCAGACACGAGTCCGGAATGGAGGGCGCCCCGATCTTGTAGATGCGCACATCCGAGAAGCGCACGTCAAAAGCATGTGGGTAGAACGAGGTGCTGCGGAAGCCATAGAAATACTCGCGGATCTTGTCGTCACGTGTCTCCCGTCTGCAGTCCTTGGAGCGTTCTACCACACCGCCGGACTTGGGTAGCAGCACGACGCGGACAAAGTGCGGCAGATCCCGTTTGAGCTCGTTGTAAAGGCGTTCCTGATCGAGGACCAGCACCACGTCCACCTGGAATGCTGAAGCGCAGTGGACTAGTGCCTGGTATCCTGAACCCTTTACCCAGCCACATGTGTTGATGATGCAGCCTCCTACGCTGGCCTTCCGGTTCACCTCACAGCGCTGTGAGAACACCTCCGCCAGACAGGACGTCAGCTACATGCACACAGAGGGTAGTTAGTGGGATAACAGTATGAAAACATACTAGGTTTTTGAATTTCATTTCATTTTGCTACTACTAGACAGACTAAAGGACTAAAGTGCTGCTGCATCATTCTCTTTAGGTAGAGATGAAGCAAGGGCTAAATCTCACTGGCACCGCTATCAGGTAGTCATTGGGCCTCATTTATCAATCTTTTAGTAAAGATGTGTGTAAATGTTTGTGTGGAAGTGGAAGTGAAGTAACATGTGGCTAAGTATGGTGACCCACACTCGGAATTTGTGCTCTGCATTTAACCCATCCAAGTGAACGCACACACCGTGAACACACACCCGGAGCAGTGACCTGGGGAGCAGTTGGGGGTTCGGTGCCTTGCTCAAGGCACTTCCCCCACCTACAATCCCTGCCGGACCTGAGACTCAAACCCACGACCTTCAGGTTCACCTTTGGGTTACAAGTCCAACTCTCTAACCATCAGGCCACGACTGCCCCACCTACTTACTTACTTACTTGTGCAAGCCAAACCGTACAAAAACTTCCTGCCAGATTTACAAAAGTTTTCGTAAACGCATTTCTTTGTACTTGTACGCACAAGTTCATCACCCATAACATGAAAAATGTGTTCCTGACACAGCTCATTTGCATATAGTGACACCCACAAAACTCCATATAAGGTCAAGTGCACAGACAGCTGGGAGCACGAAATGAATAATGAGGGTAAAGGCAGAAAGGTAGAAGTGGAAGTTATTTTGACCCACTTCTATGGCAATAAAAATATTAAAACAAACAAACAAATAAATAAATAAATAATCTAATAATAATAATAATAATAATAATAATAATCAAATGCTAAATCTTTCATCAACTGGGGCATTTGCTTATGGCTATGTGCAAACAGACCGGACCGCCCTCCGTTTATATGGCGCCATTTCTTTTGTATTAATTGAATGACTAGTTTTATTTGTTTTCATTTATGGCTTTGTGTTGGCTCACTTTTTAATTTTTTTATATTCTTTAATTAATGCTAAAAATATAAAACTGGTTTTCACAAAATGTTCTCAATGGTATTCTTAGTCCCTGAACTAGTGAACTAGCATGAGGATGTGTTTAGGATAGAGACTCCAGAGCACTTCTGTAAGTCACTCTGGATAAGGGTGTCTGCTAACTGCTGTAAACGTAATAAAAATAAGCAACTGAACCTCAACATTATATCCCTGATATGTGTAGATAAAGTGCAGAAATCCATGCAAATTATATGATTTGAAGTCAATCAAGGTTTACATTAGTTAGTCTTCTTATGCATAAATTTACAAACTCTCAGGAGCATGAGTAGGAGATGAATATTTTTCTGAATTTATGGGATTTTCATGAACCAAGTTACTTGTGTTAATGCACAATGAAGCCCATTGAGTGTAATGTACTGATAATGAACTGTCAACCAAAGTGAAAAAAGACCAACATGTTCATTAGTGAAGTTTAAGAAGTTCATTATAAAATACATCTTGGATGCCAGTGAACGTCACATAATAATTATAAATATTCATTTGTAAATCATTATGTTTTTATTGATTGTTTTCTGGTTATATAATCCTTTCAGACTCTACCTAATTCTATCTATTCCAGATCATGTTTAAGATCTGATATTAATAACTTACATTATCTGAAGACATGTATTAAATATCCAATACTTAACATCCTTATAACTGTCTAAGTTGATCATAGTTTTCTGATATCTTGATATTTATATGAAAAAACACCACAGTATCCATATCCTAACAATGAAGAAACTCGTTATCTGATCTGTGTGCTGCACTTTGTGTTGTCTTCACCTTGTTATACAGTTTGATATTGGTCCCTGGTGTTGTGGAGCCAAAGTGGAAGACTAAAGGAGCCTGGACGGAGAAGCCTTCCTCGACATCTGCTGGACGCTCAATGTACAGCGCTGACATTGTCCCTGGAACAGACACCTGAAAATATAAAACAGTATGAGCCATTTTTCCTTCAGCAGAGAAAAATGGTTGCAGACAGTCCATCTAGCAGTTGTCTCATTAAACTCTGATAATAGACTATACACTTTCTAGGTCATATTCTCTTACGCTGCTTTGGCCGACGTCCAGCTCCACAAGCGTGGGCCTCCTGCCCAGCCTCACTGCGTAGTTCAGCAGCAGACGACACACTGTGGATTTCCCCACGTCGGTCGGCCCCACCACCATGACCTACACAAATGCACAGGGTGGCTATTAAAATTTTTGCAATCTCTAAACGTCTGTAACTAAAATGCAAAAAATGAGATGTGAATAGTGACATACCCTTGGCCCTCTCTCGTTGTCTTTCTCAGCCTGCCGTCTCATTTGCTCCAATGCAGCGTGTGTGTTCAAATACAAGAGCATAGGGGTGTCTTTGGAGACATAAGCCACCTGCATATAGTGAGACGTAGACATAAAGAGATATAAAGAGTCACCAGTTACATGGAGCTATACACCTAAGTGCCTTGTGTCCACACTCACTGGCCATTTTAATTACACCTACCATACAAGTCACTTAGTAGGTATACATTTATTGAGTATAGCCCATTTCTTCCCTTCATTTTTCAAAAAAAAAAAAAAAAAGGAGCCACCATAGGACCTTCTTGACCAGATATTATGTGGGTGGTGCTTCTGACAAACAGCAGCTTGTCGCCATGATGGCTTGACTTTCCACTTACGGACAGGGTTGAGGGCAGCTGATATTGTGTACAGCGAAGATGGCCTACAGTCTATAATTGTATACCCATGAAATACACATATATGTAAGCTGTACCAGATCAACTGTCTACTGATCTTCTGTGATGCAATACGATGCATTCACACAGCCAATCACATGACCGCCACAGTGTTGCCAGCTTAGGGACTTTGCTGCTAGATTTTTTAAAAAACCCTTTAGTAATTTCATTTTAAAGAAGAGCCTAGTGACAAATCTTGAGACTTTTTTTGAGCAGGCATAATTGACTGTTCTTCACTCAATACGGCTCTCCAGCTCACACTACAGATGAGACAACAGGTTCAGTCGACTCACCAACAGTGTGTCAAGCCTGACTGTGTTGTGTTTATGGGCGCCTATGTTCCCAAACACTGTGACAATCACTGATCACCATTTTTTCCCCCAGCGACCAGTCACTGATCACCATTGTTTCCGATGACTAATCACTGATCACGGTTGTTTGCCGCACCTGTGCACTTCATTATTGTAATAAAAGCTTGTTATTCCATCTGTAACCAGTTCCTTCATGTCTACTTCCTGACTACTCACTACCAGTGCTTCATTTTATCTGCGTTCTTGATAGAAATTATAGAAATTTTTAACTACGAAAATAGTTAGCTTCTGGTGCCATGCAGTTGAATGAACGATAGGTTAATGTTAGTACGCTTATTTTAATACGTCATTGTTTTTATAGTAACAGCTCATTCACAGGGACTTATATGAAGAGCGCGCCACATAATCTAATCCTAATAATTAAAAACGGATTTTTAAAAAATGTGCACAAAAAAAAAAACAACTTAAAAAACCTTTAATCGTTGATGTGGTGAAGTTTTTTGTTAGAGAGAGAGAGAGATAAATGCTGGTGAGGGAACAACTGCCTATTACAGCTATAACCTAAACGATAACAAGACCTAGCTTGTCTTACGGATGTTCCATAACATTAAATCCTAAATATAAACCATTACAACGTGTGTCATTCGTTAATTATTTAAACATAGTAAACGTTGGCCAATCGCTGTGGTAGAAGTGGAATAATGCACGACGCACTGTGTGGTTATATGAAAATAATTCACTTTGAGATGGTAATGGCACTCCACTTCGCGTTGTGCCACATCACACCACCCCGGCATGGATTATTTTCTCTTCTGATAAGATTCAATCCTATTTCTGTCAGCATCTTTCTTTGTCATATAACACGTTATGATATACAAATGATCATGACGAAATAAATGAATGAATATGCACATTAATATATGACAACATCTGGTGACTTCTTGCGACTCATTTCCCGCGGAAGAGAGAAAACACGTGACCACCACCTCACCTCAGTCTTGCCGCTGAGCGATAGGCTGCATCCCTGCCACGTGAACACGGCGATCTTCGAACCAGGACCGAATGTGTACTTCTTGTTCCGGTTCAGTTCGGAGCCGAACACCTCAGCCAAACCGGACAGCAGTTCGAGCTGTACCCGCTCTCCGGCCTCGACCTCAAACCGCAGCTCGGTCTCCTTCTCCAGGTCAAACCGCGAACCTCCGCCGCTCCCCGCGCCTCCTCCGGAGCTCGGGCCTTCATCACCCGCTTTCTCGGGCGCCTCAGTGCTCATGCCTGGGAGAGGACAGCGACGGGAAACTTAACCTCGTGTCTCAAAAAGATTTCTCTCTAAACAACTTCAACAAAGTGGACCTCCTTCTTACCAGTCATTTTATCATCACTTACCATACATTTTTAAATTCAAACCACAAGCTAATGTCATATCGTATTAAGATATACGTTAACGTTATTCCTAGTTATTTAACTTATTCGTGTGAAATAACTGCTGGCTACTGATTTAACCAATTAAATAGGTTTTGCTGGAAAGAAACGCTACTTTAAAAGAAATCCCAGATGTTTCATTAGGTTAGCTGTTAGCTATGAGGTGTGCTAGAAGTTAGCAGGTTGGTTGGTTTCTCTCCTTTTTTTTCGTTCTTTGATTTGACTCGTCCGTTCAGACACTAAAAGTGCTATAAAAGCACATGTGAGTGTTTAAGCCAGGTAAACTGTCTTACTTTTAAAGAAAACAGGAAACTCCAAACGTATCCCTCGTGTTTTCAAAATAATCCACAAGCGTCACGGCAACTCGGTCGCATGATGATGACGTCGCACGAACGCAATAAACGGCCGCCCTGCCCCATACACGAAGCACTCACTCTAAGACAAGATTCAAGTCATGTAGTGCCCCTCAAAATAAAGGAAAAAGAGGCGAAATAGTAGAAAAGAACACAAATTTTTATTTCTTTCATACACAAAGAACAGTAGGCGTTTAGGAATTCAAAAAGAGGTTCATAACAGATTAATACACCAAACATACACTATACGGCCAAAGGTTTGTGGACACCTGACCATCACACTCATGTGGTTCTTCCCCAAACTATTATCACAAAGTCTGAAGCACACAATCATATAGAATGTCTTTGTATGCTATAGCATTACAGTTTCCCTTCCCTGGAACTAAGCGGCCCAAACCTGTTCCAGCATGACAATATCCCTGTGCACAAAACATGAAACCATGAAGACATGGTATGTTAAAGTTGGAGTGGAAGAACCTGAGTGTCCTACACAGAGCCCTGACCTCAACCCCACTGAACACCTTTGGGATGAACTGGAACACCGACTGAACCCCAGACCTCCTCCTAAAAAAAAAAGCAGTACCTGACCTCTGTAATGCACTTGTGACTGAATGATCACAAATCCCCACAGCCACGCTCCAAAATCTAGTGGAAAGCCTTCCCAGAAGACTGGAACTTATTATAACAGCAATAGGGGGACTAAATCTGGGATGGGATGTTCAACAAGCACATATGGGTGTGATGGTCAGGTGTCCACATACTCTTCGCTATATAGTGTACCAAACACATTTCCCAAGAAGTAATGAACCACAAGTCTACACAAACTTCTGTAATAATATAACTACAGTTAAAGAAAGAACACATGTCAGTTTGTGAATTCAAAAGAAGTAAAGCAGAAGATCATGAGGAGGCAGCAATGATCCAGGTCAGGATGCCAAACAAGTCATCAGAGAACAGACTGGGAGTCAACCGTTTGGTCCATCCTCATCATTATGCATCCAAAAAACCCAAGATCGTTAACTGAAATTTGAGAAACACACATTTAATTTAGTAATGCCATTTACATGTCTTGAAATGATTTTGCAATAGAACATGAGTCTGAATTTTAATTGTGTCATTCATTAGCACTATGGTAAAATCTATGAAAATTCCTCCCTCACCTTTTCTCACAATTTCTACTTTCTCTTCAGGGCATTCTCCAGGGCACTTACAACCTCAGCAGGCTCTGGAAATTTCAGTTTACGGGGAGGACCTTTCTTGATACCAGTCCACAACACCACCTCTGTGAAAACATACAGGGAGAAGTGTAATACAAAATGAGCATTCACATGGATCCTCCAAATAAAGCTGCTCATGGCATGCTGTGCGGGCCGAGTCTGCAAAGATGTCTAAATTTACCTGAAATTAAGTAGTTAAATGAACACACACTCACGTATATCAAGTATGAGCTGTTTAAGCATGACTAAAGACTCAGTGTTTTCTGAATTTATGTTACATGACAACACTATACCACATGCACAAGTCTTAAATTTGCCATATTGAGACTTTATTCAGTTTTATAGTGCAGAGACTTAAAGGAAATTGAGTGTAGTGAAGGTGCTCTTAACAATGACTGATTAAGTTTGCATAAGATTATACTAGCTTTTTATATATAAAAAGAAAAGAAAAACAAAATCTCCTGGGGGTCTTGGGTACATGATTTAATTTTTTTGCACATAAAACTAGTGCTATGTACTCAGCTGTAAAACTACCTTTGATCCCCTCAATCAGAGTGACCTCAAAGCTGTTGCGTCGAGGCTTCTGGGGGTTGAGCAGCACAAGCAGCTCAGGATGTGCAGCAAGGAGAGCTTCACGCACCACATCGGCATTCCGGCCGTACACACGTCAGCTTTTACTGAGAGAGAGAGAGAGAGAGAGAGAGAGAGAGAGAGAGAGAGAGAAACCCCACCATACTAAACACTGAGAATATAGACATGTAAATGATTACACACTGAAATATTATCTTCTGACATTTTAATATTAAAAAAGTAAACAATACACTTCCTAAATGGACTAAAATATTAGTTAAAAAAAACAAAAAAAAAACCGACTAGTCAGAATTCCCTTTTTTTTTTTTTTTTTTTATATATATATAAATATGAGAGTGTACTTCAGCAAAATTCCTGTAGTAAAATAAGGAGGTAAAGTAAATAAATTTACAGACTAAGATCAGGGTCTAAACAGATTAAAAAGTTTACATGAGATCTCCGGAGGCAATAAATAAATAAATAAATAAATCTAACTCCATGACCGAGATACTAATTATGTTCAGGTTTTAAAGGATGGATCACAATCCCACCCTGGGTCACGTCTCTGTAATTGTATACTCTTTCCATTTTACTGGAATCATCTGCCATGTAATATTCAAAATCGATCATGTGTAAACTAATACAAGTTATTCAATTTGCCTTAAATTTTGCTAAACCAATCAATCATTTCTAAATTGTTCCTTAACTGTGTTGAAAAGTCCATCAGTTGTCCATGACTTAAACAAATGGTTTTCCTTCTACATTGCATACTGACCAGTGTTCGATGATCACTCTCTGGCCTTGATCCTCCTCTTCAGCCTCGTTTCCTTTATCCTGCTTTGCCACAGGCTCCGCCTCTGCAGCCACAGCCGCCTTACGCTTTGCCCCACGACCTGTGCGCATGATAATAGTATAAGTATATGGAGACTGTAGTGTACTTTACACCAATAGCAGTACAGTGGTCAGAATAGTAGTAACTGATTTACCTAAACCTTCCTTTGGAGAAACTTGGAGGTCATCAATGCATCTTTCAACAGTTTAATCCCAAATAACTCCCTATAGGTGCACTACATAAGGTATGAAATAATGGCTTCTATATCCTTAATTATGCCCAGTGGGAGACATGCGATTAGGCTAATGTCCTAAAGTTTCCCACCCCATTTCCCCCTCTTTATTCCAACATTTAAACAATATGTAACATTTATTCTCCTGTCCAGAAGCATGACCACATAGGAACAGGGGGGGTGTCATATAGCTTGCATTGCATTCTGGGACTTGCGCCAACGTCTCATTGGCACTCTCATTAATATGTCTCTGAACGTGGTTCAAAAATGAGTGAGTGAGTGAAAGAAGCTCTGGCTCTCTTGTTTCTTCGAAGCTTATTCCGAATCTTGACCATTTTCCATGTGTATGAACATTTTTCTCATATAAACACCATTGTGACCGTGTCAACACAATGTCCCTCCGTGATGCAAGTGCTTCACAACCACTAACTTCTCAGAGGAATAACACAAATACAACTCCAGCCAACAACCTAGCACCAGAAACACTAATCACATCACATCACAGAGATACTTCATATGTTTCAGGGTGGACTTTTCCTTTAAATAAATCTTGCCACTCTGCCTTGTTACTCTTATGCAAGTCATGCAAACTCAGTGGATCGTGATGATTTAAGTCATAACTGTAACACAATGTAGGATAGTATTTCAACATGTTTAAAAAATATTACTAATTATGGAGCATTCACGTGACCTTTTGTATTACCCCCAAGATATCCTGCAAATGCATGTTACATAATTAAATGGCGCAAGCAAGCACGTGCCCAAAAGGTGCAGATTTCAAGTGCATTTTTTTTTTTTTTTTAAAACCAAGCTCTAAGAGTTTGTAACTAAATGCACTATACATGATATCATTTGTACTATGAGACCATATTTGCCCTTACTTTGCACTAGATGGATATAGAAGGATATAAACCCCATGCAATTTCTAAATGCGTCACTTATCTTGGCTTTTCTACCTCTTCTCAATTCAACTGCCATATTGTTGTTGTTGTTGTTGTTTTTTTAAAGATGCATGCCTTACCTACAATTTTAATCAAAATAATAATCAGAGGTTTATTTATACCTGCTTTAGCACGCGTCGCCATTCTCGTGCGCAACAGAGAGAAGTTTGGCGCGAGAGAGCTTCACCGGAAACGAGCTGAGGCGCGCCATCTATCAGTGGAGGAGAGACATGACTGCCTTTAATACTCACCGCCCACTTTATTAGGAACACCAGTACACCTGCGCTTTCATGCAATTATCCAGTCAGGTAATCACGTGGCAGCAGCATGGCAAGTGCATCCTGCAGTCATGCAGATACAGGTCAAGAGCTTCAGTTAATGTTCACATTAAACCTTAGAACTGGGAAAAAGTGTGATCTGGACCCAAAAAAAAAAAAAAAAGGTGACCTTTTTTTCCAATCTTCCATTGTCAAGTTTCGGTGAGCCTGTGCCCAGGGTAATCTCAGGTTCCTGTTCTCAGCTGACAGGAGTGAAACTCGAAGGTTCGATGTGTTGTGCATTCTGAAATGCTTTTCTGCTCACCACGGATGTAAAGAGTGGTAACATCAGAATGGGAAAGAAATGTCATATCAGTGACTTTGACCTTGGCAGACGAGCTTATTTGAATATTTCAGAAACTGCAGATCTTTAAGATCTTCTTTCACACAACAGTCTCTAGAATTCAAGCAGAATGATGCAGAAAAACAACAACAAAAAATTGCAACAATGCATTGGAAAAGCACTGTTGATGAGAAATGTCAGACTGGTTCGAGCTGACAGGAAGGCTACAGTGACTCAAATAACCACTTTTTACAACCGTGATGAGCAGAAAAGCATCTCAGAACATACAACTCGTTGAACGTTGAAGTGGATAGACTACAACAACAGAAGACCACATCAGGTTCCACTCCTGTCATCCAAGAACAGGATACTGAGGCTACAGAGTGCACAGGATCACCAAAACTGAACAGCTGAAAAAAGACCAGGCATGGTTTCTGAAATACTCAAACCAGCATGTCTGGCACCAACAAGCATGACACAAAGTCACTGAGATCACATTTTCCCTATTCTGATATATGAGGCTTGCATTTCCTGCACTCTGAAATAAAACTACCAATAAAACTGTACTTGTCCTTGTTGCTGATGTGGTTCCATCAACAGTGCATTTTTTGTGCATAGTGTACCTTTAAAAAGAATTTGTTACATAATTCAACCTTAGGACCACTCATGGACCTTCAAAGCTCATTAAAGGTACATTATATGCACCACTCCAGGTAAAAAGATACATACTTATTACTTATTTCAGAGAGTGTAAAGATTGCGGATGAAATGAATATGTACATCTGTTTTGCATTTGATCTAAAAAGATATTCTAAGGAGGTAAAATAAAATGAGTGACCCTTCTGGCCTGAGTTATAACAGATTTGTCATGAGGCGTGGTGTTTGATGTACTGTATAACTTTCCAAAGGAAATGAAAGAGGTTTAGAGCCAGGCAGAACATACAGGTTAAGAGAGAACATTTGATTAAATTGAGAATCCTTGAGAACTTCTGGAAACTAATCTAGTTTCTGTCACCTTCGAGATCTTCACATGCACCATTTTATCATTGCTGTAATTTATGATAATTAAGGGACATCTCTGAAACCTAACACACCAAATGTCTTGGTGTTTAAAGTAAATTTCAGAATTCAGTCAGTTTTACGTACACAGAGTATAAAGAATTGACAAATGAAGTCTGCAAAATAAATCCTCAATAAGCAATTGTAATGTCTCTTAGTAATTATAAACAACTAAAACTATAAACATGAATTCATTGGCCTAACAGAGAAATTCTGGGAACACTGGGCACGAAGCAGGAATACACCCTGGATGGGATACCAGTCCATCACAGGCCTTCACACACACACACACACACACACACACACACACACACACTCTTACACACCTAGGAGCAATTTAGAGTCACTAATCTACCTACCGTCATGTTTTTTGGGAGTTGGAAGGAACCCTGAGAACCCTGACTAAACCCACACTTACACGAGAAGAACACATGAACCTCCACAGACAGTAAAATAAGCTCACTGGTACATCTTTTATTCACGATTGTCATTTATATTTCATAAATCAAGCCTTCAGTGTGATATCTGCCAATATATTACACAGACACAATCACAAAACACATGTGAAGCAGCAGTTTCCAGGTTTATTCACATTCATACTTTTGTTCTTCATATATTAAAGCCATATCATCAATCAGAGAATTATGATTAATATTTATTTTGTATTTCTGCAAGGCTTGTGAAGTGACATTAAGATCGTTCAGTAACTTTACGAGTGTGACTTCTATGAACCGCAATTCAAATAAAGCAAATCTACATTAAGTGCTGTGTAGAGGAAAATCTATCATATCTCTAGTGCTCTGCTGTTTACTACTTCTGAAGGAATGTACTGGTAATAGACGGGAAAATCCAGTTCCTTTAACCAAAGGTGGAGTTGTTCCAGGCCACGTTCGATGCGTCCATGTCGAAAAAGTTGATGTAGATCCTGAAACAGTTGGGGGGGTCAGAAGGTTGGTCAGAAGGTGTTGATTAATGTTCTATAACAGCAGCAGGTTTATATTAATGCACTCTTTCTAATACTTTATTGTTTCTATAGCAACAGCTCATACCACACGGACTTAAAATGTGTTGTTATTTAACAAAGTAAAACATACAACTATTGATACGGTGAAGCTTTCTGTAAGGATTTAACATTTATGGAAGAAGTCTCCAGTGTCAGCGCTTTGCAACAGCAAGTTTTCCACCACAGGAAAGTCTTCAGGACTTGGTAATACAACAAGCTGTGTTTTTTTTTGTTTTGGTCTTATTCTCTTTGAGAGAGAGCGAGAGAGAGAGAAAGTGGCTGGTCAGAGAATGCCTGTTTAGAGCTGCTATAACATAAGTGATAACAGGAGTTAGCTTGTTTCCCGGATGTTCCAAAACATTAAATGTAACTATAAATGGGTAAAAAGTGCAATGTGTCGTTCAATATAATTTAAAATTAGGAATTTCTGTGTTATAAAAGAAATAAAATAGTTCAGGACATGCTATTATAGGAAAATAAGCAACTTCTGTGGTGACTATTTTCCTATAACAGTGCTCCTCATCACGTTTTATTCCTTACTTCTTTTCAGTACAACCTATCCAAACTCGATGCACATTTCTGCTGTAAACTGTTCGGTGAATGTGTACGTGTTGTGTGTGCACCTGTCAGGAGAGATGTCCAGGTGTTTATTAAGCATGCCCATGAGCAGTTTGGAATACTGTTTATTCTGCGAGCCTCCGATCTTCCCGATGCTGTGGAGGGAGCAGAGGGCACACGGGTCTGCTTTGCCCCCGAACATCATCATCTGATCTGGGATGATGTGCACTGCGATGTACTGGGAGAAACAAAAAGATCACTGTTCGGTCTCGTTTACAAGTAACATGCAGATTATTATACACAAACACACTGCATGGTAATGGAGGAGAATGGTATGAGTGGTCCATTTTAGAATATAAACTAATGGCTAAATATTATCGTACATTATCCATATACAAACCATTCTGGAAATTCTAATGGTTTCCACTACAAATACCATTACAAACCTCAGCTATTAACCATTAAAACCATTACCCAATGGTTTCCATTACATAGTGTGATGTATTAAGGATGTAGCTTCTTAATGGTATCCACTAGACATAACATGCCACCAACAGAAGGCAACAAATTACCAGTAGAGACCTACAGGGACCATTAGAGTTTCCATTAAAACCATTACAAATTCTGTGAGGGTTTGTATTGGTTTTTTCAGCAGAGTATCCATGCAGATTTGTGAAACATGACTGAGAAGAGAAAATCAATAGTGTAGATAATTCCTAATCTAGGAAATCCAGGACACACACACACACACACACACACACACACACACACACACACACCATCCATTCTGGCCTATACAGCTAAGCACGCGCTCCAACTCACACTGGCTGGTTTCCCCATGGCTTTAGCAAGCTCCTGGGTAATTTCAGACATTAATCCTGCAGGAACTGCATCCTTCGAGACATTTGTATTGACCACGAACATAGGCATGGCGAAAAGCTTCCTTTAAAATACCGTACAACTGAGAAAAAAAAGAAAACTGATGTGCTGTGCTAAACTGACGTTTCAGTTAAGGTGAATAACCGTGTACTTTCTCCTGCACGTTCTTTGTCCCACCCGTTTATCTACAAACCCCGCCTCCTGAGCTTTGCAGCCCGTTGATTGGACAGCGAAAAAGTCCATCAAATTACCGTAAAATACAGAGTAGCCAAAAAGAAAGCGTTAGATAGAAAAAGTGAATATTGCATTTGTAGAAATAAAGTATCAGTTATCGAATCTAAGTTTTAAAGTGAAGTTTATTATGAAACTTTATTATGAAAGTCATTAAAATAATAAAAAAAAGTTTTTGGACAATATGTTCACCGAAAAATGATTAATAATTAACACAATGATAAAATACAAAAAATATTTTTGTGCAAATAATTGTCTTTTGAACAACTAAAATTTAATTATTTTATTATTTTGTTTTATTCATTATTGTCATCTTTTTAGTTTACCTACAAAGGACCAGCAATAAATAAATAGCTGCGTGAAAATGTTTTGAAAATACAACAACAACAAAAAAAGATATAGAAAGAAAATACAACAAGCGTTTTTTTCTACAACATCGTCCATTCCAAGAGCAGGAAGTGGGATCGCAATACGGGTGGGAAAGAAAACAACACGCCTCCTCAGGACTTCTTTCTTTAAAAAATCATGTGAGAAAATGCTAGAAGGAAAGTTTACGCCCCCGTCGCATCGTAAGGGCTATGTACAAAATATAACAAGTTTCCTAAAAAGGTTTCTACACCCTGTCTGATAGGAAAACACTCCTTATTTATTGTGGCTGTATCTTACATTTACCATTTTAAAAACAAATTAAAAAATTAACTTATTACATACAAAAACGTCTCATTTTGCAATAATGACCCTTAAAAAAATGGTGCGAGCGTTTCTGACATTTACGGTAAGAAACCTGCGCATGCGCATATCTTCATTTCAGGAGAAAACCGGTTTCATCTCAAACTGCTCTGTATGTAGAGGTAGTGTGCACTGCGTAGGGTGTAGAAAACATTATGTAATACCTTACACAGGGCACTTATAAAGGAAGGAGCGGGTTTTTTGGGATACAGCCGGTATCGTAGGCGAGAATTAAAAGCACTTGAGTTGAGAAGGGGAACATAACGCCTGGTTTCCTTTTGGCGAAACATTATATTTGTGTGAACGGGTTAGAAGGTTAACATTGATTATTTGTATGTGTGTATGTTGTGAAGAGTTGTTGAGGGTTGTGGTTTTGGCTGGGGAAGCTGAGAGTAGAGTGCGGATAAGCTGTGGGGTAATGCTGTCTTTCTTAAAAGCAGTGTGTGTGTGTGTGTTTGTGTGAAGTTGTTAAATCAGAGTAATTATTAGAGTAGTTAGTTACAGTAATCATGATAGGATTTAAATGCACATTGGAAGGTGAAAGCATATTAGTGCTGGTTTAGTTGTAGTGTAAATAAGGAGAAATTAATGAACAGACTAGGAAATATGACAGTTTGTGTAAGATTGCACGATGGGGGTTTGTTTTTAGTTGAAACTTTTCTCTCTGGGTTGCCTAACATCCTAACATCCTATCATCAGTATAAAATTTGCACAAGGAAAAAAAAAATCCTTATTTGTATTTGCATGACAGGTATTAATAAATGTAATGCACTTTGAGAGGGAAAATAGTGAGTATAGATGATGTAAAGCAGCAGAGTGAGTGTAGTGTGTATTTATTCCTGGCAGTGCTCGTGCGTAAAGCGCCATGGCGGACTCGGTGAAGACGTTCCAGGCGCATCTGACCGCCGTGATGGACAGCCTGGTGCGCGCGTCCGTGTGCGAGATCACCAAGCTGTTCGAGGACACGGTGAACGACTACCTGGTGGAGATCTCGCTCAACCGGAAGGAGAACGAGGCTCTGAAACTGCGCCTGAGACTCACCGAGAACAAGCTGAGGAACGAACGGAAGTACGGGCTCGCCTGGGCGGCCAGTCGGCGCGCAGCCGGCCTGCTCGGTCCTGATGAGACCGGCGCGGCGAAAAAGCGCAAGCTGGAACCTAGTAAGCACAGGCACAAGTTCATTACTACTAATGAGTGCTGGTGGACGTCTAACTTTGGCTTTTAGTGCAACCAGAATGCGCAGAGTGAGGAAGTGAGTGTAATGGCGACCTGCTCCTCAGCTTTCAGTTCTCATTTTTCTCTCTCTTGCTCTCTCCTCCCTCTCCCTGTTCTTCTCCTTTCCTCTGTCTGGCTGTCTCACTCCCTCCCCCCTTCCTGATCTCCTCTCCCTCCCTTTCAGGAGGCAAGCAGGCCAAGGAGTGGAGTGGTGGTGCGTGGGAGGAGGGGGTTGGAGGAGTGAGGGACGAGAGGAGGGACGAGAGGAGGGACGTGTGCCGCACGCATCCACCAACCGCAGTGGAAGGAGAGGAGCAGGAGGAGGAGAGGAGACGCGTCTCCGGGGAGAGAAAGGAGGTGGCCACTGTTAAAGAGGAGGTGAGTGGCCAATCAGAGACGAGGCAGACGAGGCTGCTGATGCAGGGAGAGATAAGGAGAGTGAGGGAGGGAGGAGGGAGGAGAGAGAAAGAGTATGAAGAGGAGAGGGAGGGAAGGAGGGAACCGTGAGTAAGGATTGAGAGGAATGAAACAAAACAGGAGCACTGGAAACAAGAGAAACTCAGATTCACACAAACGAAGTTGACTGCATTCTATTAGTCAAGTGGGACTTTAGTGTCATTCCTCTATATAATTTATATACATAGGAGCAAAATGTCGTTTTATCTGGACCATGGTGCAACATGTAACAATACAGCAGCACGCTACACACGACTACATGAAGGGCAAATACACAACTGTGTGAGATGAGTGCAAAATATACAATAAATACACAGGAGAGAGCACGCTAACAGAAACAAGGCTAGATGAGAAATGCACATATAGATAGATAGATAGATAGATAGATAGATAGAGACATTTAACCAGACAGATGGATATGTAAGTATGTAGATAGACAGACACACATAGACGATAGGCTGCCAGAGTAGCTATCTAGACATTGATATATAGACTGATATGGATGGACAGATCACTAGCCTAGCCGCTCTGGGACAAGCAGATTCAGACTATTCGGTTTTTTTACTCATAGTTGCCTTGAGCACAGTTTCCTGACCCTGATCATGGAGTACCCCCTGTTCTACGCATTTTAGTGTTTTCCCTGCCCTCAGGAAGAGCCGTTAATTAGCTGATTAGTTGAATCAGATGTATTGGGAGCAGGGAAAACACTAAAATGAGCAGGACAGGGGGTACTCCAGGACCAGAGTTGGGAGCCTGTGGCCTAGAGGACAAATAGTTTCAACAACCAGAAAAAGAAAAACCTCCTCCGTATTGAGTTTTGCAAAACAATAGTTTTCATTTGATATGTAGCTATGTAATGCACTTCACAGTGGTGTGACGCACCTCAATGCTATAACTATAGCGTGTGCGAATCGCTCCTAATCCCACCTCTTGCTGCACTACGCACATCAGTCAAGGCACGGTAACCGAAATGTTCTACAGCAACTTACTGACTTTTTGTTGAGAAACTTTGTTAGCCAAGGATAATCATACATTGATTAATTCACCTTACCCCTTATCAATGCACTTAACTATCTAACTAGCTCACCATACCTTATTACTTTACATTAGATACCACATTGTTGCCTAGTCAGTTTACAGGCAGCCAGAACATAGGACTGAGCAGCACATTAGAGTAGAGGTGTACACGATGCATTGCAATGTAAAAATTTGATTGTGTATCGTGGACAAGTGTGATTCACATTGTGCAAATTAGTATTCTATTAATTGTTCATGTAATGCAACTGCGCTGTTTCATGGAGAGCCTACGAGATCATCTAAGTCCAATAGCCAGATGTCTCCAGATTGCAGCAAGCAACATGCATTATACCTTATATGGTCAAACAACCACGTTATAATGGTTAAAAAGAGCTCTTAGTAGCTTTCAAACAACACTGAAGGCCACAAAAATCGGGCATTTTAGCCGACTTTGGAGCTCTATTTCTGCTACGGAGCTAATTTTTTTTTCCCGTCACTCATTTTGAAAGTCCCCAGGTAAGTACTTTGTTTATTTAATCAAAATCAATTTATAAATATATTTATTTATTTTTAAGATATGTTGAACCTGTAGTAGCCTTTTTATACAGCCAAGCTACACATTGTTTTGCATTGTTTATAATTCAGAAACAAAAAAATGAGTCTTTTCCATCATAATTTTTCCTCATTCAGATTTTGTTCAAAAAATTTTCAACTCAGATTGAAACCGTGAAGCCAGTATCATGAATCGAATCGAATCGCATTGTGACCTGAGTATATCATTACACCCTATATTAGAGTTTCTACTTGCTTGGTTGGCTAGTTATTGAGTTTGTGATTTGCCAACCCGTGGGATGGATATATACACACAGTGTGTATATACTGTATGTAACCCAGTTTGCAGAATAGGGTGCATATAAATACAAAAATACAACGCACTGTGTTATTTCTGTGTGTGTTTCATCAGGAGGACGTCTACAGGTGCGAGTCAGCGAGGCTGCTGCAGGAGGCGCTTCAGATGAGCCAGACTGAAAGCAACACAGCACACGGTGAGCACCACAAGGCCGCGTGTGGGTAAGAGAAGGCGTATAGCAGCGTTCTTAGTGTGGGAAGGAGAAAGTGGCAGCTTTGTGCTGAACAGTGGACATGCTGGGACTGCTCCCAGGGTATTATTTCTCCCTGCTGCTGAGAAAACTGAAGCTGTGCCTTTTCAAATGGCTGATCCAATACCAAAGGGTACACCTGCTTAAAATGGGGACAAACATGAACTCAGGATATTCACTGGTAGAAGTGGCAGTGCAATAGGTTTAAATGTTATTTATGGCATTTTTTTGGGTCATATTCTAGTATGACTCTGGTGGTCCCATGACTCCCCGGTTCGATCCTGAGCTTGGGTTTTTGTCTGTGTGGAGTTTCATATGTTCTCTCTGTGTTTGTGTGGGTTTCCTCCGGGTTCTCCATTTTCCTCCCACCTTCCAACAACATGTCTGTAGGTGAATTGGTGACTCTAAATTGTCTCTACATGTGAATGTGTGTGTGTGTGTGTATGTGTGTGTGTCTGGTGCCTTGCAATGGATTGGTGTTCCCATCCAGGGTGTATTCCCGCTTCATGCCCAGTGTTCCAAGACTTCACCTCCGCTGTCACCCTGACCAGGATAAATGAAGAAGAATGAATGAATATAGCTAGTAATTTTTCTAACAGCTGATATCAACTGTTTAAGCACAATGGCCCAATGAAGAAAGATTATACATCGATACATACATTGAGCCAGAGTTTGTTATTGATTGTCCTTACATTTTAGCACGTCTTTTTGTGTTTAGAAGATTTGGATCCTGTCTCTACCGGTCCTGGATCGGCTGTGGGTGAAGTGTGGGAGCAGTCCAATATCTCAGCCGGACCCACAAACAGCAGCGATGATCTCAGTGGGCTAGAGACTGCCTTAAAGGTGGAGTGTGAGAGGGAGGAGGCGCGATCTGCACTGACCAGCCCTTCCCACGCTGCAGACAGAGCCGAAGGTGTGGAATTCATCGGCCTGGACGGTTTGTGCAGCTCTCAACAGGACCCTGCTTCCTCGACACATGAAGCCAACCCTACTGAGTTAGGCGCCGAGAGCCAGGGAGACGACGAGGGGGAGGAGTCAGGTCGAGAGGGTGAGGACTTCCTGCATTTCTGTCCTCAATGCGGTGGCGGCTTTAACTCTGCATCCGACCTGGCTGAACACGTCTGCCCGTTGTCCGAAGAACGTTTCCAGTGTTCAGCGTGTGGCCGGGCCTTCAGTCACGCCTGGAGCTTGAAGAGCCACGAATGCGTACAGGCGGGTGAGCAGCCTCACCGCTGTGAACTCTGCGGGAAACGCTTCACACATTCGCGCTCTCTTGAGCGCCACCAGCTGGTACACACAGGCGAGCGTCCACACCGGTGCCCGCAATGTGGCCGCAGTTTCAGCCGCCTGGGTAACCTAGAGCGGCACCAGCGCATCCACACTGGCGAGCGGCCGTACGAGTGCGGAGCGTGCGGCAAACGCTTCAGTCGCATCGAGTACCTCAAACGGCACCAGCAGATCCACAGCGGAGAGAGGGGAGAGAAGAACCAGACACTCAGTGACACAGAGCTGAAACGCAATCAGTGCTTCTCCAGCGCCTGATAAACTGCTTAATACTTGACCTAATTCTCCATCCAGCTTTAAAGACCAATGATCTGTACTCCTGAATGTCCTCAGATCCTCGAAGCTGGTTATTTTCACACACATGATGCATATCTCATAGGGCTGAATACCATTTGTATATCATTTATTGATTATTATTACAGGATTAGCTTTTGCAGTACTGATATTGGAAAAGCCTACGTAAAGAAAATGAGCACAAAACATTTTTTTTTTTTTTAAATCTGTGATCCTTCTGGCCATCTCAGAGCTTCCAGATAACTTGGAATCTGTGGGTGTGTTTTGGGAAAACCTGGCATTGGTGCGATCCTTACACTAACCCTTATTTGCTGATTTGGTACGTCAGTATTTGAATATGTATTAATGCAAATCTTTTAAATGTCACACATCAAAGGCTCACCAGTTATTTTTTTTTAACATATGACTATCAAATACTGAAATATATATCACGGTTGACGCGTAGAAATATAATCATAATTTACTTTTTGTCCATATTGTACAGCCCTAATATGCCATCATTTCCTGAATCTAAACATCCTAAAAACAGCAAGATACTATATTAGAGAAGACCACACTCATTTCACAAACATGTCAGTGAAAGTACATGTGTATAATGTTCTCTTGATCCTAAAAAAAAAAAAGCACATACACACAACTCTGCATCAAACCAGCACACCTCGTCTTGTGCATTACACTCTGTGTGAGTCATACAGTTAGGTGTCTTGTACATCTTCTGCAGCTAGAGCTAGATTAAAGTCCACATTTCACCTGTCAGGAAGAATCAAGAGTATAACTTAATCACTGATCTTATCCCAGTTATAGTTTGACACCTCACATTAAGCCTTGTTTGGGGATTAATGTCTCTGGGTGAATTCTGAAATAATCATTTTATACATTACCTCCATGATGAAACTCCCATGTCTGTTCCTAGTAAACAAAGCTCAGGAACAAGTTTCTATGTTTTTTTTTTTTTTTTTTTTCTTTTTCTACAAAACTGGATGTTTGCATCACACATGATCATATGTGTTTTTTTATACATTAGAGATTTGAATATAGAGAATATTATTGGATCATTTGCAATTATATTTATATCACAGCATCTAACATTAGATGATTAATACAAATGCGGATTAATTTATTTCCAGAAAACTAAAGGATATACGATATTGTGATATGTTTATATAAAGTGGCTTTATAAATGAGTGTAAAAGCCCTTTTAATCAGTCTGCGAGAACAGATGCACTTTTCTGATTTCATCATTGCGTACACATGCTAGGTGACTAAATACAGTGAGTAACAGCAGAGAAAACTTGTATATAACAGAGGTGTCATGTCTGGATGAGACTACATTATTAAACCACCATGGAGCTGATAAAAAAAACAGTAGTAATTACAATAATAATAGTAATTTGGTATTCAATATTCTTATGGAAGGGAGAGAGAGAGAGAGAGAGAAAGAAACACTGACGTGGGTGATCCAGACTGAAATAAAATCATAAAGTAGCTCCTGCAAATGAAGGAATTAATGAATTATAACCCCACGTAAAACTAATCCCAATCCAAAAAGGGCTTTAGAAGTTATTTGCAAGTTACTGATTGAATCATAGTCTGCTTCCTTAAAAGCCATTCAACAAAGCACCCTAAAATAAAATAAAAAATAAATAAATAATGCATACATCCCAAAACAGAGCGAGGGTCTGTCTGGTGCTTCTGTCATTACGCTGACGTAGAGCTACCTGGATACATCTGAGCTCCTAAACAGCATTAATAGGATAATTGTAAGTATACAAAAGCAGATTTTTCCAATATATTTCTATTTTGAGCTAAGCCTGACCCATGATGTGATTCTCACACAGAAATGTGTCAGGTTGCCAAAGCATTGGTCTCTTAAAATACTTTTATTATTATATAGATACCAGAGCCCAGAGTTAATCCTTACTGCTGTTAGTACTCACTTCTGTCACTCAATAGCTACGAAAGAAAGTGTTTGCTGTAAGGTCTCTAGTCATCATCTAGTATCTTCATAGGATGTCTTAAATTTAGATTGATGGATTGAATTTGAAAATGTTAAATCAGATCTAATATTGATCTAAGAGCACTATCTGTCTGATACTGATACTCAGTAGAGGATCCGTGAATCCCTAAAACGTATCCTTAGTTTATCTGTCATGGCTCATGCTCATAAAAACTCATATCATGTCCACATTATTTTTATTTTTTATTTTTTTGACAAACACTGATGTGGTTTGTGAACTATTAGTGAATGTATTTCTTCTTTTTTTTTATATGTGTATCTAAAATAAATAAGGAATAACAGAATATTTTCACACACTCTGTTTAAATTACTTTCCAAGTATAAAATTCTCAGCGGAAAATCGTAAACTTTAATCCACTTCATTAAGACAATAAGACAGTTTTTGCAGTTTTACAGATATAAATCTGTACTGGATTATAGTTTCTCCTGTCTGATCTGGGATATTTTCTTACACGTTTAAAAAGCAAGTTACTATCTCACAACAAGACAAACATTTACATTCAGTGCATTCAAAAATTATTCGTACCCAATCATTTATCGTCATTTCATTAGTTATAGCCTTATTCTGAAATGATTACATTTACTTATTATCCCTGTCAATATGCAAAAATACCCCACAAAACAGCTTTTCAGAGACCTCTGGAAAAATGGAGGGGTGGGGGGATGGACAGGGACGGTACTCTTTGCTGTGACACCTGAAACCAATCACACCTTTATAGAAGAGAGACTATGGTAGAGATTCAGAATTAGCGCTCTGTTGTTCTGTGTTTAGGTAGCTAGCTAGTTAAGCTGATGTTGCTGAATTTGCCCAGTCTCATGCACAAAGCACCACTGTGGAGCCAGTCTGCTATTTTCACCTGGACACTTTGTAAAATAAAACCCCTTTTGCTTCCCTGAAATAGGTGAACTACATAATAAAACTGTATCCTGAAACAGTATCACATGCTGCTTAGATACAAAACGGTTGCCGAAGCAAGTCGCTTGGTCGTCTCTGTAAAGTTGGTAAGTTTTAAAACAGTCCTTACTACTAAACTGAGGAAAAGGAACACATCAGTGGATTAGATGCTAGTTGACATTTTCTGCATTAGATGGTGGACCACATTCCACAAGGGGGAGTGAAAACCAAGCGAACACAGCAAAATCAGAAAATATCAGAAATTTCTGTTCAGAAGGCAAAATGGGGTGATTTTCTGTTTATTTTTTATTCTGTCTGAAAATTGAAGCACTGCACACCAATGACCTCTCACATAAATGAAAGGACTGACATGTGTAGACCAAAATAGATCTGGGTTTAAAAATGGTTCATTTTACTAAATAAAATACTAAATAAAATATGATATAACTGTTATTTCTACACGTTGGCTGTATTTTTAATGTTGCCTTGTTGCAACACTATTTTTAGATGGTAAAAGTATTTGCTTAGTGAAGTCCCAAGTATTTGACCAGGTTATGCCAGGAGTTCCTGCAGGCAGTAAACAAGTCCCGAGGCGACACGTCTGTTCAGTTATTGAGTGCTCCTCAACAATGAAACAGAGAAAGCTCAGGAGTCATATGTGGCTAGATAACTTAATACTGTGAAATATGACAGGCAGCTTTTGTTATCATCACTATTTTCTGTATAAGAAAACTATTTTTGTGCAATAGTCAGACTGTAGATGCTGGCATCTCCACCACTAGGGGGCCTGAACAATTTCAGCACAATCTATATATGTATATTTCTCATTACTTCGCTACCTGAAAATAAAACCCTGTACAGTATGTGTTTAAAATTATGTGGTTACTGAGTAGAAGGGGTTTTTCCTTGTCCTTATAAACTCAAGCTGATATTTCACAAAACTCAAGACAAAAGCAATTCCCTGTATTTTATACTGAGATTCTAATCTATATTGTTTCCATATGGCAATGTACAGTATAGTGATAAAACTTCGATAAAGACAGAAACTGTTTTACAGACAAAGCTAAAATACAAGCTCTGTTGGAATGTCATATATTTGGGTAAAGAATGGACCGTACAGAACATTCAGGTTAGGATTCTTCACCTGATTCATTTGTAGTGTCTTCAATCTGAGCTGGATTATGAGGTAGGTCATGGGATCTCTTGGACGTTGGCATCCAATATTAAAAGAAATGGAAAAACGTACCATATTTTGTTCTTTTTTGGTTTTTGAGGTACACTATATATAGCCAAAAGTTGTGGATACCTGACCATCACACCCACATATTCTTGTAGACCATCACAGTCCAGATTTAGTCCCCCTTTTGCTGTTATAATAACCACAAGGACATTGTCATGCTGGAACAGGTTTGGGCCTCTTAGTTCCAGTGAAGGGAAATTGTAATGCTACAGCATACAAAGACATTCTATACAACTCTGTGCTTCAAAATTTGTGGCAACAGTTTGGGGAAGAACCACATATGGGTGTGATGATCAGGTGTCCACAAATTTTGTCCATATAGTGTATACAGTGGGGTCCAAAACTTTGTGATACTGACCATGTTATCTTCTTTGTACCAAAGGACAGAATTTCCTTGAGTCTTATCCCTTCCACTGAAGTGATCAAATGACACTCCGATGGATTTGATCTAACACGGATCATCAGGTTTTACACAAACTCATGGAGTCTGTGTCAGCTCGAGTGTACACTGTCATTAAAGCAAAAAGATGTACCAGATAAATATTTCTAAGATTCTACTTTCCACTCAAGTTGTTGTTGTTAATATACTGTAATTTGTAATAAAATTTTGTAGTAAATTATATTAAAAAAGAATGCAAAATAGAAGCATTTTCACTAGTGGTCTCAAACCTTTGGACCATACTGTATTGTACTGTACAACATATTTTAATGTATGTCACAGTGCATTAAACCTTACACAGCTCAAAGCTAAACAAAAACTCTGACCAAATTAGTATCATTTGTTTGCTTGGATATTTTTTAAATTAACTCTGATGTCACTCTTGACTATTGACTTACATTCACATCTAAAGCTAAAAATAATATCTCAAAAACCAAGATGGCATATTTTTGGTATAATGGTATAATTTTTATGGAACAAATCAACACAGACAAATGTGAAGGCTTTTACTGAATTTATTCAGAATGTGAATAATAAGCATTTGGGATCATTTTTGCTTAACTCTAATCTATAATAAATTACACATTTGTTGGAACTGTTCTTTTTTATTTTATTATTATTACTTTCAATTTATTGAAAGTGTTACAGTATTTGTTTCATGTTGACACAATGGAGTTGAGCTGAGGATGAGAATGAGGCCCCTCCTGTATCTGTGAGCGGTGATAAGCGTTAATCAGATGACTTACCTGTAACTCAGGAGGTCATGAGTTCAAACTGAGTCTGTCACTGTGTCCATCCTGTCTTTAACCCTGAGAAGTTCTGCATGTGACCTCCCATTAATTCAAATTAGGCATTTTCACCAAAACTTCGCCTAAATGCTTTGTGTACACATTTTTCTCCGCAGGAGCATCTGCACAGATGAGAAAAAACACAGTGTTTCTCAGCGATTTTCAGAAGGTCGAACAGATTGCTTTCATGAAATGTTTAATTCATCTGAACGAGACAGTTCACCTGTCAGTGGTGCTGGGGCCAGGATGCAATCTCATTGCCCTTAACCTGGCACGGGACATAATCCAGTGAGTCACTTAATCCATTTTTACTGCTGGTTTAAGGTACAATTTCAATCACACATAGCATTTTGATTAGATTTTCTCTAATTGTTGGCTTTCTAGGAATTTGAACATATCCAAAAATACCTTATATAGTTCTCCTGATTAAATTCTTTAACTCTGTATCAGAAATTACCACATGATTTGTAGGATATGAACTAAAATGTCAAAGTTCAGGACAGTCTATTTATGACAAATGTTTAAAATCTGCTCTAACCAAATATAATGTTCCTGAACAACCTTTTTAACTTATATCCTTAAAACAATGAATAAACACCAGACCCTTTCTACATTACAAGCTCCTATTTCTGTCTGTTAGCAATCATCGCTTTTTCCTTATTTTAACAGACATTAAATAAATACCATTGTGAAGCAAACGTACTTAGTATTCAGTGTTATTTCACTCATTTAACTTACAACAGTGTCTGTCTCCTTCACAAAGTTCTGTCCTTCCATTTCCTTTCTGTTGCAGAGTTTCAGTGTTTATGAGTTTTGCTCACTTTCCATTAATCATACACTAGTAGATCATTTGTAGGTATTATTCCATCAAGTTGTTGATATACAGTAAATTAACCTGCTGTAACTCAATAATAAAGACATTTTTCCAAAGCAAAAAGAGATCTTTGTAAATTTCACTGGTGGAAAGAATACAAAACATACTGCTGTAGTACTAATTCACTTGAATAAAAGTAAAAGTAGTCAAGAAAATGACTCAAGTAAGAGTAAATGAGTCATCTTGTGAAAAGCTACTTTAAGTAATTACCAAGTGAGCTATGCTGAAGTGAACAACACCTCCATTAACAACAAGTAATGTTAACTGACTAGCCAAATGCTGTCTGGGTTTGTCACGACCCAGGAGCTTGCAAATCCCTCAGTAGCTTGCAAAATTCATTAGCTAGCTCATGTTAATTCATATATGTTTCTAGCTACACATTTAGATATTTATAAGATTTCTGATTGCCTGTTGTTTTAAATATATTGACGTGCCACTACAGCCTTTAGATAACACATTATCCTGAGTGTTACCTAAAGGCTGTATTGGCACTTCAGTATACTTCACTATATCGTAAACGCTACTGAAAATCAAAGCTTTCTTACTGTAAAACCTCAAAAGATCTGGCTAGCTACTCTAGTTCACTCAGATAACTAATGGCTTATCTGTACATGTCCTCAGGTTGGATGATGAGCTGGGAAATGACAATGTCATACCTCCACGGCTTTTGGCTTGCATAATTTCCTCGCATGATTATGCTGTTTCTTTCGAAGAATTTCAAACTGAACTTTTCTCATAAATTGGTCTAGGGAAGCTCATCTGTCTCAACCGTCTCAGACATTGCTGCTGACTAAGCAGTTGGCACCTAAGGTGTAGACTTTCAGCATGAAACTGCTTTATTTTGATTGGGTCTTGAAATTTAATTATTTAAAATGTATCTTTTAATTGGCTTAAATTCTTTTGGGGTTAAATGAATTTTTTTTTTTTACTTTGAAACTGATTAAAAATAAATGTAGCAAAGTTGAATATTTTATTTTGAAAGAAATTCAAATTAAGTAAAAGTACTATGATTCAATTATACAAAAGACACAAAAGAAGTAAATTACACAAAAGAAGTACAGTTTCACTGAACCATGTACTCAAGTACAGTAATGAGCATACATGTAGTTTGTTGCTTTCCACCCCAGTAGATTTAAAATGAATTCTGAGACGTCAGTGCCAATATGTTCCACTTCTCAAAAGATCAACAACCCATCTACTTTCCTTATGAATAATCCATTTAGTGTATTTTTCCTCATTATATCCACCTGCGTATGCATCCTTTAAGAAAAAGGGTCTAAATTCATGTGCTGCATTATTTCAAAAACAGTTTTGTTAATCAATTAATCGATTTGTTCAAACACTAGTTTTCCATACGCCGTGTCTCGGCGCTGTAATGTTAATGTAGCAGGGCAAAAGGCAAAACAAAAAAACAAAAAAAAAGGCAGCGTCTGTTCTTAATGAGGTTCTCACATCCAAGGTCAATAGAGTCAGCAGTAATCATTAGTGCTTAGTGCTAATGAGTAATTACTGCATAGCTAATCAGTGGTACATCAACAGCAAAACAACAAGACTACTGCACAGAAAGGCTACCATTCTGAAAAGATGCAAGGAGACAGTTAAATAAGGGTCGGAGAAAGCATGACAAATTTTCTATTGTTGAAATAATTGCAAATTCCTCTATTGATTAAAAGTACACCCAGAGAGAACAGACCTAATTCTTTAAAAAGGAGACTGCAGAACAAGCACGTAGCTAGTAGGTCTTGTATGCACAGCACAAAACAATATGAGTGTGCACAAAATTACAGGTCACGCTTTATTACATTCACTGATGCAGCAACTCTTCTTGTCTCACCTGGTATGAAGGTCACAGAGTACCACACTTCTGACCAATGCAAACAAAACACTCCATCCTTATGACTGACGAAGGGAAAGATGTAGTGTGTAAGATAAGGAAAGTGAGAAGGGGGTATCTGATGGATAAAATTTCACCAGGAAGAAGTACATATGCTGAGGAACAGACACCGTATCCTTCAGCCCTAAAGCATAAAACACCCACACTTGGACAGAGAGCAAGAGACAGAGAGAGAGAGAGAAAGCTGGACAGAATGTTAGCAGACGGAAGAAAATCAGAGACTAGATTTAAATTAAGAGCATCATAGAGAGACGAAAGGAAATATGATGGCAAAGGAAGATAGTGTGGGAAAAAAGGCAAGTGCACTTTTGACACACTAAAAGCCATCTGAAACTATTTTCATTTCATGCCTAACAAGTAAATAAAAGGGTAAATAAAATAAAAATAAAAAGACAGCAGCTTCAGTGAAGACACTTCAGATTGAGACAAACAGAGAAGGGCAGGACAGGTGTTAGATTACAGAGAGAGAGAGAGAGCGAGAGAGAGAGAGAGAGAGAGATCAAGTGGTGCAGCGATGTTCATGCTCATTCGAGACGGACAGGGAGGGGGAGGCAGTGGTGGCGGGATGAGCGCTGTACCAGAGAGAACGCCAAAACAGGTGTGTGGTCATGTCTATGGATGAAAACCTACAAAAAAAAAAATACACACTTATGTGTTTCTTCTGCTTTTTAGAGATATCTCAGATAAGTGTTTCTGCTATAATGTACAGATTTTGTGAGTTTTATGGTCTGAGTTTAATGCAGGAGTGTGGATGGACATACTTACATGAATTAATTATTGTGTCTATTTCGTCTTATTTTATCATCTCATTTTATCATTGATGATGGTTAATAAGCTAAGAATTTCATTCATATTTGTTGCAATTAAGCTGATATGTATTCAAATTAGATTCAAAATATCAAAACATTTTTATGATGATTAATGATTAATGACTTATTGGCTATTAAAAATGTTATTTGCGTCATGAAATGAGATGTCTTCCTTCCGAACAAAAGATTCCACGTTGTTATTGTATAAGTTACTGATGTTAGTGGTTTGTCAGGCTTAATGATGTAAGCTGTCATTAGTAAAACTGAACTGAAACTTATTCTCAGTTAAAGTAATTACATTTGCTTCTTACCACAATTAGGTGATTTATTGATTTATCTTCATTGCCAAGAGTTTAGTTAAACAAAATATGCAGTGGCTTTAGCTTCCTGGCTTGCTTCGAATCAACTGTAAGAGCAGCAAGCTGATATATCCAGGACTGAAGGCTCATGTTCTATTAAAACCCAAGGCTCCTGTATAGTCATTACCTAGAGCTCATTTGACCAGACATGAGATCTTGAGTTCTATTAACACTGGATAATTCAGAGCCAATTCAAAGATCTTACAGTCTACCAACACTGGGGATGCAAGGATCCAGAGTTCTCTCATTTTACAAACAGTAGGTGCTCACTGAGCCAGTCCAGAGATCTTATCTCGACCAATCTTGGGCACTCATGTTGTGTGAATCCAGAGGTCTCCCATTTTACCAACACTGGGTGCTCATATTGAGCCATTCTAGAGGTCTCATGTTCCACCAATACTGGGAACGTACACTGAACCAACTGAGAGATCTGAATTTTTACTAACACTGAGTGTTCATATTGAGCCGATCCTGAGATCTCAGTTTCTGACAACACTGAGTATTCATGTTAATGTGGAAATATCTGGGTGTTCATGTTAATCCAAAGATCTCATGTTCTATCAACACTAGCAATTTATGTTGTGCCAAACCAGATGTCTCATGCTTTACCAACATGTTTTTCATATTGAGCTGATTCAAAGATTTATATTTCTGGGTACTGGCTACTCATGTTAATTTGGAGATCTCAAGTTCTACTGACACTGTTTGGTCATGTTGCACTAATTCGGAGATCTCATGTTCTACCAACACTGGGTACTTGTGTTAATGGAGAGATCTCAAGTTCTGTCAACACTGGGTACTCATGTTAATTTGCAGATCTTAAGTTCTGTCAACATTGGCTACTCATATTGTGCCAATCCGGATATCTCATGTACTTCTAACACTGGGTAGTCATATCAAACCAGTGTGGAGATCTCAAATTCTATCAACATCAAGTACTCATGTTAATCCAAAGATCTCAAATTCTGCCAATACTGGGTACTCATATTTTGTCCTTCTGGATATCTCATCTTCTACCAGCACTGGGGAGTCTTCTCAAGCTGATGCAGAGATCTCATTTCCTGACACTGGGTACTCATATTAATTTGGAGATCTCAAATTCTACCAATACTGGGTGGTCAGGTTGTGCTAATTTGGTGATCTCATGTTCTACCAACACAGGGTACTCATACTGAGCCGATCCAAAGATCTCAAGTTCTTCCTGTATGATATACTATCAATTCCAGAGGCTCATGTTTTCCAGAACTGTCAGCTTGTCTTTCAGACAGCGCTGGTGTTTTACCACTAATGAGTGCCCAGGTTGTGCCAGTACTGACAGCTTTGTTAACCAGAGGAATCATATTTTGCCAATTCCAAGATCATACATTAACATGTACTAAAAGTGCATTTTCTAACAGAACTGAAATTTCTAAATTTTGTGTTTAATCAAATATGGGTGTTTTTTTAAAGAAGCTGCTGATGTTCCAGCAGTGTACAGCAGTGTTACAACTGACCCATCCTGTGCACAATGTCAGTAGCCATTACTGAAGGATCAGCTGCTTTAAAAAGGATCAGATGTGTGAACATGGGTCAAGTGTGTGATATTATACGGTTTTCCTGATGCCAATAGGTCCAAGCTGCCATTAAGAAGACAGTGGAGAAACAGAAGAAGCAGCTTGAAAATGGTGAGGCCTTCGACAACGCACCTAAATCTAATGGGGGACGGAAACAGAGTCTGTCTACACCACTTGAAAGAACAGGAGATGGGAATGAAGGCGAGAATGTAGAGACGGTAGCTGAGACAAAGCAACAGCGAGGGAAAAAGAAAGCTGACCTAAAGCCCATTGTGGATTCAATGTTTGGTCAAGTAAGAATGCATAATGTATATACTGTATGTAATATGCACACACACACACACACACACACACACACACAAACACAAAAGTAACCTGCACAGATAATGCACATGGCCTCAAGAAAATGAACCGTGTTCTTCTGGTGCAAAAAAAAAAAAACAGTGGTTTGCAAACTATGCTATCTATGGCATAGATGACATGTTTACTATTACTAATTTAATAGTTAAAGTACCAGAGTGAATCCATGGTCAGGTCTTTAGTTACTGTGAAGTTCCACAGTAAATTCATTGCAGATGTTTGATAAAAAAGAAAATTATGAATACAATACTGTAACAAAACTGCAGTAAACTGCATAGAATTTACACAAGGGCACATAAACATTTACCTCAGTGTTCTGTTCACTAAAATACTCGTAAGTATATATAACTGGGATTTTATACTCAGCATTTTGAAAAGATACAGAACATAATTACATAAAACATACAAAACTGCCCAAATTCTGCTTGGAAAGATTAACAAGTACACATGTACACTAAAAGTCTTTTCATTAGCAGGTCCTGTGTGGTCAAGCTTTGTCCCTCTGAGTCATTACTCTACTGAATAATTTAACGTCTTTTGAGATCCTCTATCTCTTCAGCGATATTTCTCCTCTTCCAGACTAAGTTTACATGCATATATTACTCTATAACTTATTAACAGCTGTGGCAAAGTAGAAAAAAAGCAGGACTTCCTCTTTTGCTTATTTTCTAAATAATTCTATTTCAGTCAACCATCCAGTCAATTAGAAAACATAATCCTAATTAATTATTGTCTCTATTTTCATGTAGCTACAAGTGTACTGGGCTTTTAGTTAGGTGTGATTTGTTTATGTTTTAATAAACTTTCATATAAATAATATTTAAGCAGAGAACCATGGTTAAAGGTTTCAAACCCAGCGACCAAGCTCCACTTTATTAGGAACCCCTGTACACCTGCTCGTTCATCCAATCAGACGATCATGTGTCAGAAGCACAATGCACAAAATCATGCAGATACAGGTCAAGAGCTTCAGCTAATGTTCACATCAAACATCTGAATGGAGAAAAAAATTTGACCTCAGTGACTTTGACCTTGGCATGGTTGATGGTACTAGGCAGGCTGGTTTGAATATTTCAGAAACTGCTCATCTCCTGGCATTTTTATAAACATCAGAATAAACAGTTTAAACAGAGTGGTGAGAACAAAAAAAAAACATCTGAACAGCTGAAAGGAAGACTATGTTAACCCAAAAAAGCACCCTTTTCAGCTGTGGTGAGCAGAAAAGCATCTCACAGTGCACAACACTTTGAAACTTGGGGAGCATTGTGTACAAAAGCAGAAGACTATATGGATACAGTAATGTCTGTACATGAGCAGGTCATGTTAATATTATATACTTCGACAGTCATGTGGTACAGACACACATAGGTTTTCCTAATTAATCTCTGCTACTCTGCCTTTAGCTGACTCTCTGAATACTTCCTCACAAAGCATATTCCCTTCCAGTTAAATGGGTAAGTGATTGACTGGCATAAGATAAAAGATAACATGCGTGGCCTGTTTTCATGAGCTTCACTCTCGAGCTGGTGACCTCTGTTTTGTGGTATTGCATTCCTATTGCAAGCATAATCTTGCTGTAATCACTTGGTACTGACATCTTATAGCCAGAGAGAAGGGAACAGGAAAGACACCCAATCTCAAATGCTCACCTTCCTGGGAAAGACTATAGCCTCATGATTTTTTAACTGTCTTTAGAGGCAAGCTACATGTATTTTTCCCAAAATTTATAGATCTGATTGAGCAAAGTTCACCTGAAAAGGACAGAAAACATGACTATTTGAATATACAGAGTGGTGACAGGTTAAAGGAAAAACTGGTGTTTCTGTTATACTGTTATAGGGAATCTCTTGTCACCTTAGTATGAAGCATCACTACGAATCAATACAAAGTACTTTCACCAGAATCACCTTTATCCTATGATGAAACATTTCTATCCTAATGGGAGTGGTCTCTTCCAGGATGACCCTGTCTCCATTCACATGGCAGGAAAATGATGTCAGTCATATGCTATGGCCTTCACAGTGACCAAACCTCAACCCAATTGAACTCTTTGGAGCCATGTGTTACACAGCACATCAAAACACCAAGTGAGGAAATATATTTAGGAAGAACAGTGTTCATCATTCTAGGACATTTTCAGAAATGTGTAGAATCCATACCAGGGGAGCATTGAAGCTGTTCTGGCCTGTCATAGTGGCCCAACACCTTACTAACTTACCAACACTATGTTGGTCCATTACCTGTCTGTATATGTTGGCACCTGCCTGTATATGTTGTATAGTAGTAAGTAACTTATCAGATAGATATCTGGATTTGTACACACTGACTCTGTCTCCCAGTTTCCCCTGTAATTGCCTAATGTAGATAAAGTAAAAACTAATCCTGAACCAAGTTCCCAAATGTGCCATAGTGTACCCAAAATAATACTCACACTACTATTGAAAAACAATCTTTTTTTTGCTACATTTCTGATAGGAAATCACTTTCTAGCTGGTAGCAGAAATCATCTTGAATTCATGTATTTTTCTAGAATGGTTTCTTCAAGTCTTCATTTCACAGGATTTTGTAAATTAAGCTATATAATGCATCTTTTCAGAGATGGTACTGCTTTTTCAGAGGGAGGAAATCGTGTTGGGAAAACTGGATAAAACTTTAGCGGAACAGCTTTGCCACTTTCTATCATGTCTGTCTCATCCTAAGACCTTTACAGTAAGAGTACAACAGTTGTAGTTTAGAATTTTTATGTTATGTAGTTGTGTAGTTTAAACAATTATGATGGAGTTCAAAAACTTAATCTTTTGCTCTAACTGAGTTCAGAGTAAACAGACTTTTTGTTTATTACTCCATACAGGGAAAGGTGTTGAAATACTTGTTTGTAGTAATAATTTGGTTTAGAAAATGTACTGCTGCAATAACTGTGGCGCAAAATCAAGTTTACGTGTCCTCATAACTGCTCCAACTATAGTCCAGACTATCTACAAATAAAAGGGCAGGGTATTTTGGCTAAAGGTGTTCACCAACAACAATGACATATTCTTTACAATAAGCAAATTAATTACACTCACAGTTCTAAATTTGTTTGGTTTGGTTTGCACACTCCATGGGACAAATTACTGATTGTAACGGATCATGTACAATGTAATATCTAACCAAATCCTAAAAGGGATATACACTTCTGCTGCCACCTAATGTCTAATGTCACTCGTACACCAGACATCCACACACACACACACACACACACACACACACACACACACACACACACACACACACACACACACACACTCAGTCCCAGTCTGACCCAGCGGTCACCTGGTTATAGACTGACATCTAAATCCAACGGTACATTTATGAATGTGAATCATTACTGCTTAAAAACACACCAGTATGTAGTGCAAGCAGTGGACTAAAATCTGTTAAGGAGCACCAAACGCATGTGTCATAGAGCCATAGAGAAACATGTAGTGTATATGAGTACATGGGGTGTATATGAGTATGCAGGCGGATTAGTGAGGATTATAGTCCAGGCTGTCTTGCAAAACCTGGTAACAGAAGCTAGATTTTGCTAAAATACAAGCCAAAGAGTGGCAGATACACACCCATACACGCCTGCGTAGTGATTAGATTAGGATTAAAGCATTCAGACATAGACACACAAACAGAAAAACACCACACAAACATGTAAAGTCAGCTCTGCCAGTCCTTACAAACCCTGATTTGCCCACTTGTGCTGTACTTTCCTTCCCTTTTTCCTATTTCTTTACTCTCTCTTTTCCTTTCACCATCCATCTGTATGTCTTTAATCTGAAATGTGGGATTAAAAAGGGTCATTTTCTTGTCTAATACTCACTCTGCCCACCCCTTATTCTCTCATCCAGCTTGTAAAAGTCATTTGCATGGGGCAGCAATCTGTGGTAAGAGGGCAGGCATGGATGAGCAGCAAGAGTCATGGAAAGGATGTAAAATGAGAGATTGTTAAGAAGTGCAAAATGCAGGTTGTATTAAGGCTGTTAATGCTTGCTTGACACTAATTGAAGAGTTTTTAAAAGGTGAGTGAAATTAACATAGAGACTTACTTGCATCATTATCTTAGTTGGACTTATCTTAGTGGGCACAGGACAGTCAATGTGATGAGATAAGATGAGATGAGAGTGATTAATTAAATTGAGAATGTGGAACGAGGACTTTTTGTAGCGTGTGGAATATGAGCACTGCACCATTCTGTAAAGTCATTACATAGAAAGAAAGGACGAAGAAGAAAGAAAGTAAAAAGAGAGAAAGGGATAAAAGAAAGAATATCAGATCTCTGAGGACTAATGGGAAACTGCACCAATCCAGTGAAACACAAAACAAAAAAGGTAAGGTATGTGTTTAGGTTTTAATGCTATTGTGTGTTACAAGCTGTGCCTATAACAGTGCAATTCAGGAACATAATACTGTACTGTATGTGACATGTCTGATAAATTATAATGCAAAAAATTTAAAAGTTAATTGTCCTGTCAATTTGTAATTATTGTCATTTTAACACACTTCGTACTCAGAGTTTTGATTAAAGACATATCCGAAACAGGTCCTAATTACTTTGTGTGTGTTAACTGATATCTGGCCCCTCCATAAGAGTGTGCCAGAGAGTAATGGATTGACCAATGGGGCGGGGTCAGTGTCACCTGGACCCTGCCCACCTGAAGTGTCTGATGGGACGAAGGAGATAATCTCTGAGTTTAAACAGCCTCTGAATTTGCTGGTCCAAAACTGCACTCTGCTGCACAACATCGTCGGACCTGCGTGCATCTTCCTCAGGCAGGGCTTCTCTCAGGCTCAGCTCGTATGTATGCAGAAACCTGATCTTATCATCAGTATATTAACAAAAACCCCACGTCTGCCATTTGCATCATCATGTGGACAATCCATCATGGAAGCTCCTGTCATGCCCTCAGCTGTCATCTTCATGCAATACACACTTAAAGATGTGGCTCTGCACTTGCTTACGTCTAAGGGCTTGGGAACGCTTTGGCTTATGAACATATTTATTTTGATAAGAATGATTAAAAGAGATTGTTTTGGATTCTGGTCTAATGCTGGCCCAAACGTTCAAAGGTGTGACACTACACCACACAACTTTAGTGTTACAGATCATTCAAAGTTAGAACCTACTTCATGTTAATACACCTAACACAGCTTCTTGAAAGTCTGTCTATCATAAGTTTATCCCAGAAACTTCATTATTTGAAAAAAAAAAAAAAAAATCTATTGGACAACTTCAGGGTTTGATCTGTAGCTTGGGATACTGTCTTTAGCTTGGGATACTATACTGGAATTTTGCATCTTCTCCCCATGTATGTGTGGGTTTCCTCCAGCTTCTCTTCGGTATCCTCCAACCTTGGCCAATTTTTCTGCTCCCAAGTATAAAATAAGTGAAATGTGAAATGTAAAGGTGCAGTCTGTGATTTTTTAAATGATTTTTTTTTTTAATTATGGAAGCCACTAATGAAACATCTTCTCAGAGGAAAAACAAGAGTCTCTCTGGAGCTCCAGGCTCCATAAATGAGAAAAAAACCAAACAACATGTACCACCAATATGCATCTAATCAGGACCAGGCAGCACACTTACTGTATATGCCAGTAATGTTGCTGCCCTTTTTCACTAGCATGTATGCGTTCTAGACTAGGCAGGGATTATACATGTGGTTTGTGGTCATGGCTTTGGAGGGAACATTGAAGGAAACAGCTGAAATAAATGGCAAATTTCTTTAAGGCACCGTCTTATCATCGAAGCTCATTTAGCTATAAAAATGACATTCTTTGTCCATCCATTAAACATTTTGACCAAACATGTCACTGTTGATTAATGGTGATTTGACATGGAATGACTCCTTTCTTATTTTTTGAGAAATGTATTTATTGATATACAGGACATACAGTGTGATTCCCCCAGTGGAAAGCTACTTTATATCATGGCAACCATTGTTTAAAATCTTAAGAAGACAATATTTGATTTCAGAACTCTCAAGTGATGGCATGTAAAATGACAACCAACAGAATAACAGAAAGGTCCATATCTAATGGTGGATTGACCAAAATGAATGAGACTGGAGAGGATTAGCTACAGAAGGTCAGTTGGGGGTCCACCCAGAATAATCCACTGAGAGTAGTATTAGTATTACCAATAACATTGTAAATGGAATAAAGCATCACTTCTGGGATTTTCTCTTGGAGCACTAAAGTGAACAGCCTCATCCATTATGTTGACAGTGGACAATGTGATTTTGTGTGTGTGTGTGTGTATGTGTGCGTATGTGTGTGTTGTGGGGTCTTCCTCAAGCCAAACCTTTTAAATCTCTTTATCAGAGGCTGTTGCCATGCAACACTTAATCAAGCCATTGTGTTGAATCACATACTAATATATGGTGTGTACTGAAGGATTCTCACTGTTCCACATGCTCATTTTCACTCCTCTTTAACCCCTCATTGATTTTTGCTCACTTATCTCTTGCATACTTTTGAAATTTTCTAATAGTGGGATGCTCAACATGATGAACCTGAGAGTGAGAGAGGGAGAAAGGCGAAGAAAAAGGGATGATGGAGGGAGAGTTTCTATATCTTAGGTAGTAAATGTGTCTTTTTTTTTATATATCCAACAGGACAGGGATCTCCGTCCAGAGGAGATAGAAGGTACTTACAGAAACCATACACAAGTATTAATGTTGGTAGAGAGCACAGCTCATCAAATTAAGACTGCTGTGTGTGTGTGTGTGTGTGTGTGTGTGTGTGTGTGTGGGTGGGTGTAGAGCTGCGGTTGGCTTTTAAAGAATTTGATAAGAACAAAGGCTACGTCAGCTGTAAGGACCTGGGCGAGTGTATGAGGACTATGGGATACATGCCGACGGAGATGGAGCTCATTGAGCTGAGTCAGCAAATTGGTTAGTTACGTCTCCAATCACTATGTATTATATAATTATGTTATTATACATACTATTATGTAATATATCATGAGGTTATATTATGTACTATACATACCACTGTGTACTTATATGTATAATTGTTAGATATAATTGTTATCTCATGTATATAAAAATATATTTACTAGATAATGAGGCTATATTATGTACATTATAATGATGTTATTCAATGTACTATACCACTTGTGGATTTGGGAGCGGGGGGCAAGTGCCCTCTAGGGTGCCCCTATAGTGGAGAAAAATGCCCTCAAGGGTGCCCCTACATGCGAGAAAACATGATGAAGTGCCCTCTGGGGTGCCCATCCAGTCGGGAATATGTGATGCGGTGCCCTCTGGGGTTTCCCTACATGCAAAGAAATATAATGAAATGCCCTAATAAGTGCCCTTCCATTTGAGAAAACTAGATGCAGTGTCCTATAGGCTCCCTTACATGTGAGAAAATGAGATAAAGTGGCCTCTAGGTGCTCTTATGGTTGAGAAAATATGTCCTCTAGGGTGCTTCTATAGTAGAAAAAACATGAGGTAATGCCCTCCAGGTGCCCCTGTTTTTTTTAAAGCATTATGTACTATATAATGATGTTATGTACTATGTATAGCATTATATATACTATATAGCAGTGTGGCATGGTATCTGGCACCAAGACATTAGTAGCAGATCCTTTAAGTTGTGTAAGTTGCGAGGTGGGGCCTCCATGAATCAGACTTGTTTATCCAGCACATCCCACAGATGCTCGATCAGACACACATGCACCCAGCCATTCACATGATGTAAAAGTAACCATGATTCATCAAACCAGACCACCTTCTTCCACTGGTCTGTGGTCCAGTTCAGATGCTCATGTGCCAATTGTAGGCACTTTCGGCGATGGCCAGGGATCAGCATGGGCACTCTGACTGGTCTGTGGCAATGCAGCCCCATACACAGCAAGCTGAGATTCACTGTGTGTTCTGACACCTATGACACTATCATAACCAGTATTAATCTTTCAGCAATTTGTGCTATAACAGCTGTACTGTGGGATCAGACCAGATAGGCTAGCCTTTGCTCCCCACACGCATCAGTGAGCCTTGGCCATCGATGACCCTGTCGCCGGTTCACTTGTTTGTCCTTCCTTGGACCACATTTGGTATTGATGCTCTGACCCAGTCGTCTAGCGATCACAATTTGGCCCTTGTAAAGTCACTTAGATCCTTACGCTTGCCCATTTTTCCTGCTTCCAACACATCAACTTCAAGAACTGACTGTTCACTTGCTGCCTAATATATCCCACCCCTTGTCAGGTGCCAATGTAACGAGATAATCAATGTTATTCACTTCATCTGTCAGTGGTTTTAATGTTATGGCTGATTGGTGTAGCATATGAGGCATTCTAAATTTGGAGAATTATTGGAGAATTATTGTTGGACAATTATTAACAAGTAAATGCTAGTGTGTGTGTGTGT
>CM040981.1:4772359-4845475 GCA_022985145.1 Pangasius djambal | reverse complement strand
AAAAAAAAAAAAAAAATTTCTAATCCCAAGTCTGTTCCAAACTGTAACACTACAAAAGATGGAAAAGTTTAAGGGGGGTGAATACTTATGCAGTATAAATTTGTGGGGTTTTTTTTTTGTTTTGTTTTGTATGTGATATACATTCAAGGGAAAGGAGCTGAGCAGTTTTATTCTGAGTAGGGTGCAAAGCCAGTTCTCAGGTACGTGTACATGTAAAACCTGACTGCATCCCAAATAACCGCATAAGTTCTTTTTCTTCACCCACTTCTTCTTGTTTATGGTCTCACTTCAAGAAGCACCATAGTACTTGATAGTACCTGACCTCTTATTTTATCAGTTCATGCTCAAGTGCACCATGTTCATTATACAATAAATATAATACACCCTAGTAGTGCACTGTATGTGTAGTATGGAGTTTGGAAGGTCATATGTCCTGTACACGTGTTGAGTTACCAAGAGACTGATGATGTTGTTGAGGCAGAGTGCCGATATGTCTAATATGTGTTTTGATATGGGTGTAAGGAATTCACAAAAAGAAAAAAAAAATGTATCAACCATTTGATTTTTATTGAAAACGTGACCAGGATTCTGTACATTTGATAAAGGGAGATGACTAAAGATCTCTTCTTCTCTCCCTTTTTCGTTCCATCCTCCTGAAAGGGTAGGGAAGGGAAGAGGTAATAAAAACTAAAATATGGAAGGAAAAACAAAAGTCATGGCGCATGAGCGAAAGAGAGGAGAGGAACTGAGTAGAGGAGGAAAGGCATATGCGTTATTCAGGAAGCTCAGGAACTTAAAAAGCTCCACTGGGATGCAAAATGTAATCTCGAGAGTCTCTAACTCCTAAACACTGTCTAGGTACACCAAGAATATTATCAAGGGGGGGTCACAGTGTCCTCAGACGTCTCTCCTCCTCTCCTTCCTCCGGCGGCCCTCTGCTTCTCCTCCGCTTCTTCTCTTCCGCTCCTGGCCTGGCCCTCACTTGCTGGCCATGGTGTAGCAGCCATGTGGGTGCCACTGCATGTCACGGATGCGCCTAATGGACTGCATCTGAGGGCAGCGAGCGCCATACTCATTAAAGTGTCTATAGTCGCCCTTCTCCAGCAGGTACTGGCTGCCACGGTAGCCGGTGTATTGGTAGCCCACCCAGCTGAAAGACAAAAGATTCATGCATTCAGGACAATATGTTTACTATTGGCCGGTACCGTACCAGATCCTAACATAAAGGGCTGTATGTAATTGCCTTCCACACATAAATTCTGTCTTTATACATCAATCTCATTGCTAATTAGACTTATCAGCTAGTTATAAAAGACTTTTATCATGTGTCATTTCTCACTGTCTTACTCATACATACTTATGCTGAACTACACCAACTTAATCACAAATGTAGAGATTTTGTTAAATTATATCCAATTTAAACCTTTAAATATATGCATTAAAGGTGTAGTCAGTGATTTTGGCAGAAGTGTTTTGAAAGTGTTTTGATTTCTTCCAAATCCACGCTCCAGAAATACACTGACTAGGCTATATCCCCCGATTGCTAGTGCAAGACGGGGGCTTTCTGAATTGACAAGCCAAATGATTGACAGGTGACTAGAGACACCTCCTTGTCTTGATTGGTTGGATGTTGGTGGTCCACGTTATTTGTTTTTCCACACTTTACAGAGCCGAGCCTGGGATGCCACAGACACCAGAATTTCTCCTCTAAGCAGATACTGTATCTGAACTTAATCCAAATATTACAAAAATCACTAACCCAACCTTTAAGTTTGTGCCTGATTTGTCTACCTGATAGCTGAATACTTACGTTCCACAGCTGACAAAGATGCTTCCTACTCTGTCGGTGAAGCCGTAGGAGTAGAGACTGGGCACGTCATCATCCATGATCTCCATCTTACGACCCTTGTAGTCGCCTACCTCATACAGGCAGATCTTGTGCTTCTCAGGGTCCTGAGTAGGAACAGATAAGAGATACATAGGTAAAGCCATAATGATTAAAGCAGGGAAGAAGAGTGTTTGTGTGTGTGTGTGTGTGTGTGTGTGTGTGTGTGTGTGTGTGTGTGTGTCCACACCATTCTGACAGGTCTAAAAGACAGAAGGTAGTCGTTCTTCTGGCAGTTGCTCCAGGAGTCCCAGCGAGGGTAGTCGCCCTTCTCCAGGATGTACATCTCTCCGCAGAAGTTCATCTGCTCCCAACCCACAAAGCTGAAAACACAGCTCATGTGAGAGAAATGCGTATGAATTCTGTATATAGCACATAGACGGACTGTTTGTTGGAAACAAACTTACGGGCCGCACTCCACACGAAGTGAGCGGACCTTGTCCATGCCCATCTCACACACGTTCATGCACTCGGCGTTGATCTCAATCATGCGGCCCTGGAAATTCTCCTGGTCAAACACGTACATCTAATACAAATACAGAGAGAGTGTTAGGTTATTTTGTGATGAGTATGCACTTTTTTTGAGAAATTATTTGCATGTCTCTGTGTGTGATTTTTACCTTGTAGGCCATCATGCTCATGTCAGACTTCTTGGTCTGACCGGCCTTGCCGTCGGTCTGAGAGGCGGTCATTTTATCGTCAGTGGAAGACATGATGCCTAGAGAGAAACATTTCAATCTGATATTTACCAATATATCCATCAGGCAGCAAATCAGTTAATTCCAAAATGATACCAATAATCATTATTATACCAATCCATTTTAATAACTAAGCTACACAGAGTCTTTACATTGGAAATGAAGCCCGGATTAAAACCGAAAACATGAATGATCTCAGAACCAACCAAATTTAAAGTCTTAAAATAAAATAGTTACTTCCTTTCAGGCATCAGTTTCTATCCAACTGCTATACCATGTTTCACTGAATTTGAATTTGAGTGTGTGTGTGTGCATGTGTGCTCTGTCTCACCTGTGTGTTGAGTACGTGTGCACCGGTGCCTGAGCTCACTCTGAGAGTGTGTGTGTAAAGCCAGGGCCACAGCTCTTATACCCTGGCGCTGAGTGTGTCAGGATTAACAGTTAACAATGAAAGTCACTGAGTCCACAGAAAATAAACATACACACAGAAAAGAAACCCCTCATCATCATCACAACAGTTAGGATGACAGAGAGTGAGAGAGAGAGAGAGAGAGAGAGAGAGAGAGAGAGAGAGAGAGAGAGAGAGAGAGCGAGAGAGAGATGCACAGAAAGTAATGGACAACCCCAAAAAATTTCACCTCAGTCACATACTATGTATTAACATAGACAGAGTAGATTATCTCCACATTTATATATACAGAATATATACAGTAAAAGTATTAAAGTTTTTTTTTAAAATTTGATTTCATAAATTTAAAAAACTTCAACAAAATGAGTGAGTCTGGCCATGATTTAATCCACAGTTTGGATAAACACACAGTCAGTATGATAGATGGAAGAAATGACACTAACATTCTTACATTCAGGAATTAATGGTGAATAATGAAATTTAACTAACCTGTTTTATGACAGGCACATATAATAGACACTGTGAAACAATAAAATAAGGATTGTACTTCTGTTTAGAGTTTAACATATTTGACAATTGTTCACTGATAAATATGGATATGTCACCAAATTCTGTATTATTATTATTATTATTATTATTATTATTATTATTATTATTCAGATTTAATAGCAACCATGACTGAAACTTTCCCTCAGAAAAGCTCTTATCAATCTGCACAACTATTTGTATGAATAATATAAAGGATATATATAAAGGTAACCTGGGGTTAGGATGCAGGACTAGCATTTGTACCATTTCGTGACATTTCTATGATATTGAACAAATTCTACTACATTTGAATTTATTTTTTTTAGGAGACCATTTTTTAAAATATAAAAATAACTTTAAAATCTTCAATGCAATTGAGATTAATAGGTAGTCCCTGATAGGTTGGTATCTGTCCAAACTGGTTTTGACTTGATTAGATGGATTGTTTTAAAGAGTTAAATAATGATTGACTGGATTAGTAATCAGACAAAATGAAAAAAAAGAAAAAAATGATGTTTGAGATTTGTAACGAGTATCTGTAAGGTGTAAATTAAAATATAAACAGTGGAAAGTCTGGTGTTTATTTTCATGGAAATGTAACTGAGTAAGAGTACAAGTGTTCATTTTCTAGACAGGTACAATGCAAATTCCATAAAATGATACTTAAGTACAATTACTGGTGCACTGATCTAATAAGATTTGTTAGATATGATAGGCATGTTGGTTTATGTAAGTACAAATACATAAAACATACAATATAATTTTATAGTATCACACTCTCAGAAAAAAATGACTAACGTGTACCTTTCTGTGTCACTGGCGTAGTACCCTCAGTGGTACACTTTTTGTATCATTAGTGTGTACCTTTCACCTGGACACATGGGTGCAGTTTACCTTTGATTTAAGGTATATACAGTAAATCAGCTATAGTTTTAATTGTAATGCTTTAAAGCATTACACTACACACACCTTTCTAGGTAAAAGATACACACTAGAGGTACAAAAGATGTACCCTTGAGGATACCACCTCATTGACAAGGGACAGTTTAGTTCCCTGTTTTTCTGAAAGCGCAATATTAACATAACAGTGACATACAGTCTGAGAAATGCTAAAAACAGAACTGAGTGAGCTGTGAGGAACTTTGTGTAAACGTATATAGAAAACGGGTTCTTTGAGGGTTCTTCAGTAGGTTCTTTGTATAGTTAAGGGTGCTTAACTTCATACAATGGTTCTAATTTAGATAGAGATTGGGAAACACTCTTTGCACAGAACGTCTACGGGTTCACCAAGAGGGACAACTGGAGAACCCACAGGCCTAATTGTTCTAAATTAAACCTTTTTCTAGGAGTGTACTGTATCATCAAACTTTGAGTTTTTCTAAGTAGAATATATGATTAGACATGTATCAGCCATGTCTATCAACTCTCTCTATCGATTAAAGGCTGCATCCATGCACACTTGCTTCAGCTGAACCATTATTTAACGCTTGAACACAGTTTCATTTTCACCCATGTACTACCTGAAACCTCCAAATACACACACCAGGCGGTACTCTGAACTGTGCATGTTTAATCCTAGTTACTTTGGAGCTCTTTGTGTCTTGCGCAGGAGTGCTGACCCAAGAGAACTTGCCTGTGCCCGCTTTTTTACACACCATCTCTTCTATTCACCTCACTTATAATGCTATGTAAAAGGGCTCCTGCCAAATGCAACCACACGCACACACACACACACACACACACACACACACACACACACACACACACTTCTATAGGAAATGTGCTGAGCTGGTGGCAATGGTGTGGCTCTGTGCACGCGCCAGGGGACTGCGCACACACTCACAACACTGAGCAGAGGCCCTGTGCGCGCTCCCGGGGTTCTGTATAAAACCAGAGCGCCAGGCGCTCTGAAAACTCCACGCGAGTCAGGCAATCAGGCGTGAGGTGTGACTGAAAAACAACGGTAAGAGTGCCAAATAACTTCACACGCCTAAATGAATCTTTATGTACAACATATTAACTGGACATAAACAAACAAACAAACTACTTTATACTCACTTATAATAAATGACTACAATTCATTTTTAGCATCTGAAATGTATAAACCTATTTTCTCTGCTATTTTTACACTTTGTAGGTTGTTTCAGTAATAGAGTGTTTCATAATGTAACCTTTTTTTAATTAATTGAAGAACTTTCTATTCACTAACTTTTAATAACATGATAATTTGCATATACCCTTTCAGTACCTTTCCTTATTACCGAGGTGTTCCCTTTATCTTTTGTACCTATGTATCTTTCACTTGAAAAATCTAGATACAGTGTACCTTTAAAGATGTTTAAGGGTACGTAATTGAACTGTAATGTTTTAAAGCATTACACTACACACACTTTTCTAGGTAAATGATAGACACTAAAGGTACAAAAGGTGTATGCTTGAGGGCTCCACAGTTGAATACCCTTTTTCTGAGTGTATCATTTGTCATTTTGAGTATTAGAGGCTGTTATTTATTTAAATTACAGTAATATGAGTACTGATAGAAGTAATACAGAGAAATGTAACCTTAATACCATGACCATTGCTTCCTTCTCTCCTTTATTCTCAGGAATAAAGATGTACAGATTCAGCCGATCCACCATGATGTATCCCATGGTGCACTCTGGCATGGGCATGGCTCCATTCTTTAAGGTAAAAAGGCATCAGTCAAATATGATTATGCATAACAAATACACACAAGTTTACACATCTGATCTTTGTGTTGGTGGTCCTGCAGGTGACCGTGTTCGAGCAGGAGCACTTCCAGGGCAAGTATCAGGAGTTCACTTCAGAGTGTTGCAACATCCAGCAGTGCGGCTTCGACAACATCCGCTCCATCCGTGTGGAGAGTGGCGCGTAAGTCTGTGTTACTATATAGACATATAATGTCAGTCAGCATGTGCTCAGTATATTGTGATTTACTGATAGCCTGAAGTAAGTATCAGGTACAGCCTTATTGTGTATTTTTTAATGCAAATTTATGTATTGGAGCACTAACAAACTGGCTCTTGCTTTCCTCAGCTGGGTGGGTTATGAACATCATGATTTCCAGGGACAGCAGTTTGTCCTGGAGAGAGGCGAGTACCCTCACTGGGACTCCTACTGTGGAAACCTGGCCTACCATGTCGAGAGATTTATGTCCTTCAGGCCCATCTTCTGTGCTGTGAGTATTTCTGTCTCCATATACTACATGCATTTCAGTCTGAAAGTTTGGACTCTCATATAATTTATAAAAGACAAATACAATATTATAGTAATACATGAGAGCAAAGATAGTAATATAGACGTAAATATATAGTAATATATACTATAATATATTTATTATTCAAGAATTCTTTTGCTTTATGTTTCAAAACTGTTAATGACATTCAAATAGTAAAGTCTACACTCCTAACACATATATCATCAGTTCAGTTAGTCTAGTTCTCGGACTGTTATCATCTTTACTTTACTTTACATGACTTACTTCAGTCACATATATACATTATATTAATTAACATCATCTTTTTTTTCATGAAAATTAACTAAATTGTGTTTCTAAATTATGACATAAAACAGCTCCTGGTACTCAATTTTAGTCCATAATGTAAGTGAAACAATTATTAGTACCACTACTGTAGGTTTTGTACACTACAGCTCCACACATGCAGAAAAAAAAAAACATTCACAGAGCAGCAATGATTGCAACACAGATTAATTTTATGAGTATATTCCTCACTACTGAAATACTGATCATATCAGGCAAATATGTATGATCATATTAATTAATTAAAACCATTAGAACTTTTAGTTGCTGAACTTTTCATCCACAAAACCACCAGTTGCATTGGTTTCTAGACATTTTGTATCATATTAACAGAAGGTTTACGAGTTTTATTTAATGTGCAGTTAGACTGAGCTTTAACTTAGGAAAAGGAACAACTTTCTATAGAAAACTCAAATGTGAGTGCCTTAAATTTTAACCCATTTAATTCAACAGACCAATCAACTATACTGAACTATACTGAATTATAATAACTGGGTTTTTACTGATCCCCACTCTCAGGTATGCAGCTTTGATAAAGTGTGTGTGTGTGTAAAACTTTGCATTTTTGTCCTCAGGCTCACCAGAGCAGCCGTATGATGATCTATGAGAAGGAAAACTTCCTGGGTCGCTGTACGGAGTTGTGTGATGACTACCCCTCTCTGCAGGCTATGGGCTGGTGCGGCATGGAAGTGGGCTCCATGCATGTGCAGTGTGGCGCGTGAGTTCCAGCCCCAAACATACACACACACACACACACACACACACAGAGCAAACTTTCAATTTTTACCATGCATTTTCAGTGGAGGCATTAAGCTGGGTACCTCTCTCTCTGTCCATGCTCAATGCTTGTGTGTGTGTGTAGTTTTGTGTGTTACGAGTTCCCAGGCTACAGGGGCAGGCAGTACATCATGGAGTGTGAGAAGCACAGTGGAGATTACCAGCACTGGAAGAATTGGGGCTCCCACAGTCAGACTCCTCAGATCCAGTCCATCCGTAGGATCCAGCATTAACAGGGCAGCATCTACCCCACACACACACACCACTCACCACCCAGCCGCCCAGCCCACACACCTTACACACACTATTACAGACTCCTTGTTAGAAGCAGTAACATACTACTGTACCACACACACCGCACAGCCATCCTGTCGTACACAGTTTCTTGTCAGGTGCTAAACAATGCCTCCTGTGGTGCTCTAGTAACACATACTCAACAAAATTAGCAAGGCCATGCCCCTGTGAGGTGATTGGTCAAGAGCAGCTCAGGTATCATATGTAGCAGGAACATAAAACATCGTGAACCAATAAACGCATAATAAACACTTTTACTTCAAGATTATTTTGTGTTTGAGTGTGAGTGTGTACGGCATTAGCACGTGCAAATGTAAACACGATAAACTATTTTGTTTGTATCGCAACATTTTGCGACCACATTCAAATTCAAGCATGTTTACATGTGATCACAAGTGATAATTATCTGATTATTTAAGAGATCACATGAACAGCATACTACAATATCTTATCAAATTAAAGCCATTATAGGATTTCAAGAACAATGGATTTTTAAAGAAAATCATTAATATAATCTTTTGTTTACTTGTATACAACTTAATATCGCAGATTAAAAGCATGATAAATTAGCTTACATCCTGTTGTTGAGTCACTTGCTGCGATTCTCAACAGTAGATACAGCATTTTTCTAATCCTCCCTCTTTCTGGTGCTGTACTTTTAGTTCACTGTGCAAAAAAACATGGTGTGCTGGATCAAGTGCTATTTTATAAAGTGACAAATAATAAGGGTGGAAGCCATGTATTAGTGGAAGCCATCATTGCATTAGTCTTTCTTTTTTGTTTGTTAAAAAAAAAATGCTAAAAGAAAAATCTGGCATGAAATACACCCAGGTCATTTTAATAATCTGAATGAGCAGCCCAGAAAATTGACTTAACCACCTGCATGAGCAGATTCTGAGTAACTTTCCACACATAAATACTGATGTAACTGAAGTTAAGTTGCTGGCTATGAAAAAGCCCAAATACTTTTCCCATTATTAAATCACTTAATTGAATTATTGACAGAATAATTTTCTGGTAATGTGAGACTACTGATAGCTGGGTAAACTCTGGGATGGTTCCAGCCACTCACATACCTCCAGAGAGGAAATTCCTGGAAAATAAATTTCAAGACTATGCTGCTATGTATCGCTGCAGATGCATCCCCCCTTTCTGTTTGAGAAAATTGTGCAAAAATGGGCTTGACATAAATCATTAGCTCATATTGTGCAATTTTAGACTCAACCCCCAACCCCATATACCTCAACACAAACACAGAAAAATTACAAATCAATGGTTTAATCTTAAACACAACAAAAGCTTACAAACAAGGAATAAATTGCTGAACGCTAAGAAAATTAGTTGAGTGGTTTAAGATTATAGGCACATAAACAGTGGTGCAACAGACACTAACAGTCACATGTAGAACTCCTGGCTTAAAGCTTGACATTAAACATAACAAACTAAACTGTCCTCACCTGCAAAAGTTCAAAATTATTAAACCAGCCATACAAATCTTGCACTTTGTCCATTCTCTTTCTGCCACTACAGTCTTAAAAGGAAACCAGTTGGAACAAAGGGACTTGTTCAGCATATCTGGCTTAAAACAAATAAAACTTAAACTTTTTTGTGTGGTTACAGACATGAAGTCCAACATCTAATCTCAGGTGTGACAAACCTGACTGACATATAAAAATATGCAGGACCTGATTTCTAGATCAGTTCCCTCCATTAACTCTCATCACAGCAGATCTGTGGAGTGTGTGGGGGTCCTGCTATATGAAGACAAAAGAACAAAAAAAAAAAAAAGCAGAAGGGTATTCAGTGCATCACAATCAGGGCTGAAGAAAAAAATTTAAATGCATCAGCCTACACATCATGCTATATACCATATATACCTAGTATACAGTGACTTGCATAAGTAGTGTTACAACCTGGAACTGATAAGGATTTAATTGGGATTGTATGTCATGAATCTAAACAAAATAGCCCATAATAGCCTAAAATCAATGTAGTTTGCAAAATTATTTACAAATTAAAAACTACAAAAGTGCTAAATTAGTTCTTCTGGAAAGAGAAATTGTTACAGTGTCAAATTTTTAGCTTGTTAATAAATAATTACATTTGGCCATATGGCAAAAAGCATGTGGACACCTGTCCATCACAGCCTTATGTGGGCCGAAACTGTTGCAACAAAGTTGGAAGCACACAATTTTCTAGGATGCCTTTATATGCTATGGCATTAAGGAACCTGGAACCAAAGGGCCTAAACATGTTCTAGCATGACAAAAGCAGAATCCATGAAAACATGGGTTGCCAAGTTTGATATGAAAGACTGTGATTGGTCTGAGCCCTGACCTCAACCCCACTGAACACCTTTGGGATGAAATGGAACGCTGACTACATACCAGGCCTCCTCACTTGACATCGGCGCCTGACCTCACTAATGCTCTTGTGGCTGAATGAGCACAAATCCCGACAGCCACGCTCCAAAATCTAGTGGAAAACCTCCCCAGAAGAGTGGAGGTTATTATAACAGCAAAGGGTGGACCAACTCTGTCTTAATGCCCATGGTTATGGAATGGACACATATGGGTGTGGTCAGGTGTCCACGTATGTTTGGCCATATAGTGTATATTTAGTCAATTTTGTCAGCGAGTTAATTTATGGTCCTGAGTTTATTGCCCCTAGTGGAATAACAGAGACTAGATCCCTTTTTCATTTTTCAACTTAATTAAGGCCTATAAGACAATTTTACTTTAAATGAACCTTACCAGAATAGCAGAAGTTATTCCGCATAGCTAATCTGATTCTAGACCAAGTACATCAATCTCAACATCTTCGTCCACCTCCTCCTCCTCGGTGCTCAGATCCACCCCCAAGAACACAGTCGACACAGCAGGCAGCTCAGAGGTTGGGCTGGACACCTCCAGCACATCCACATCTTCTTCTTCATCCACAGAACTCCCTGCCAACTGCAGCATGTATTTTGTAGATATGTGTGGGCTGAGAAGCTCTTGGCAAGGTTGTATGTGTGAGAGTTGTGCTGTAGACGTCAACACAGGTGCATCTCCTACGTCCAAAGTTAAGTCAGCTGTTTCGTGCATGGTGCTTTGGGTAGAAGGTGGCACAACTTCTCTCTGGAGCAAATGTACCCGTAGAGCTGACACTACATCACCTGGACATGAATCTAATACATTTGCGACTGATTCTGTAGTGCTGAGAGTAGTCTCCCTGTCGTTGTTTCCTTCTTTAGCTGAAGGGTTAGGGTGCAACAAACAAATACGCAAAACAGTTAAATAATCACAATAAAAAGCCGCATCCCTCGTCCAAGGATGTGTAAGAGTTACGCATTTGTGTAGATGAAAGATTTTTAACACCAAAAAGTAGGAAAAATGAAATATCAATTGCTTCCAATCATAGTTTGTACTTTGTAATTATATAAAAAAAACATTTACCCACAATATCTGAGAAAACTGTATTGTAGCATACTTCATCACGATATCCATATTATTTTTGTCATATTTCCCAGCCTGAATGTGAATAAATGCAGAAGCTTATCTTATTCTCTTTAAATCCTAAGTTAATTTCTAAAAGGTGGCATAGACCTAAGCGTGCACTTTGATCACTATGTTAGTTTAGCTTAAAATTTATTTCAATACTGTAATATAAGGCAGGAAACATTTTTTTCTTACAACGTTCTTACATTCTATTCTTACAATGTTGCACACCAAACACTGTTGAATGGGAACAAAACACATACAGTAGGTACTGAAGTGAAACATCGAACAATCACCCTTCTGTGGTTTAGATGAAAGGCAGTTATATGGGTTTGTTTCTTTACACTTCATAATTAATTTGCATAAAACTGAAAACGTTTTCAGAATCTTGAATCTGTGTCACAGATTTGTATTTGTTTATAAATAAATGGTCACCTATCGCTTTCTCTTAAATTTTGGTAAAATTTGCAGTAAGGATTAACTGTCCTTCTTTAAAACAATAGCAGTTCTATGATTATTTTTTAAAATACGCCCCAGGTTTGTGAGATGGTAGTTTCTCTTACCTGCTTTTGAAGGCAGATTCAGCTGGAAGGGCACGCTGCATTCTTCAGTCGTCAGCGCTTCCTGCCTCAGTCCACTGGCCATTCTTTCTTCATCTTCTTGCCTCTGGCTCACTTCTACTATACTGCTTATTCTCTCCTGTCCCTTAACCTCTCCGTTAACTATTATTCTTCCTTTGTCTTCTGGCTCCTGAATCTCTCCAAGATGACCATGCAAACCATTTTCAATACGGAGTCTTTCTTCAGCTCCAGATATACTTTTATGATTGACCAATCTTCCATTTCCTACTTTATTTTCCCTGTGTATTCCCACACTCTCATTTGCCATTTCATCCTCTTCCTCACCTTGGAGCTGTAGAAGCATTCTCACCTTCTCCATAGCTGAAGAAGCTATCTCAAAACAGGTTCCTCCAATTTGGCTCTTTACAGATGATTGACCATTAGATATACGTTCTGCCTCTACATAACCTTTTCCAACATTCTTCTTCGTCTCACCACAGCCATTAATTCCAGGTCTTCCTTCTTGGGGGCTCTTCTTCCTTTCATAAAAAACATCCATTCTGTGACTTCTATTTTCAACACTCTTCTTCTTTCTACCACATCTGTTCACTCCATGTCTCCTCTCTCTTGTACTTCCTTGTTTTTGCCTTTCGTCACTGCGAGCTTGTGTAGCCCTATTTTTGTTGTTTTTGTCCAAGTTATTCACACCACTTTTGTTTGCACATGCTTCAGATCGCCCTCGATCATCCTTTTGTCTTTTCTTCTTAGTGTCAGCACTCTGTTTTTCTTTGCACTTCCTCTTATCTGGGTTTTGAAGGCTATTTAAGGCTGTTTCCAGTTTTCTCTTTATGCTCTGGCTCCTAGTCAGCCTTCGGTTTTCGAACTGTTGCACAATGTTCTGGTCTGTGGATGGTTTCTCCATTTCTGACCAATGTATTTGGCCATCTAGGGCATTGGTTTTCTCTGCTACTGATGGGTTCACCGTAGATGTAAATTGCGGTTGAGTGCTCAGTGTGCTTGAGGTGTGTAAAACGTTTGCTTGTGGTTTTTGATGGTGAAGGTGTGGGTTGTGCGGTTGTAGCTGTGTATATGTTTTAGGAGTGTTCCTCCATAGATCTCTGCTGGGGTCTGATTCGCCACTGCCTGCATCAAATTTGTCTTGCGATGTCTCATCTCCGGCATCTAAACCACAGCAACCAACTTGCTGGTCAAAGGTCCTCAGAAAGTGATCGAGGATATCACTGATTTCACCTTCCAGATGCTGCTTTGGATCTGTGGATTTTACAGAATGACTGTTGGGATACATAGCCTTTGAAATGGGTGGACCACTGGAAGTTGTGGTGTTCATAAGGCCATGTTGATTGGTTTGATTTTCTGCTGGGGGTAGAAAATGGAGGCCTGTCATGATGTCATCTAGGAGTGTGTCAATGGGCTGAATGGGCTCCATCTGAACAGCTGGCGTGGGGGTCACAGTGTGTAACAGGTCAAGTTCCGTAGGATCCACAGTGTCCTGTTTGGTTGGTGTCATTGTTGAGAAACTGCGGGAAGCAGGAAGAAGTGGGCGTATACGAGGACGGCCTCTTGGCCTGCGCTTGCGTCGAAGGTCATTCTAAGAAAAAGAGATGGGTTATTTAAGAATGCAGATTGCTTTTGCAAGAGACATCTATGGCTGTGTCATAGAGCTTTTCAACCAGACAGTACGGCATCGTATGCTCATTAATCCGAATTCACAACTATCCATACCCTCGTCTAGTGTCTGTGACCATTTACCATATATGAATCTGTGAGGTTATTCTGTGGAGACCCTTGAGTTAACAGTAAACATAAACCCTAGGTCCTAAAACTTACAGGTTTATTTCTGGTTGGCTAAGTGTTGGAACCCCAGCATTAGTGACATGGTAGATTTTGCACAATGGTCTGGATTTCTAGTTCCATCCATATATCCCTGTTCATTAGCCTTTGCCACGAAAGTTAACCAAATTTAGCATGGGGACTTAGCAACTTGCCATTGGAATCCATCCATCCGTTTTCTGTGCCGCTTATCCTACACAGGGTCATGGGGTCCTGGAGCCTATCCCGGGGGACACCCTGCACGGGGTGCCAACCCATCGCAGGGCACAATCGCACACATACTCACACACTCATTCACACACTACGGACAATTTAGAGATGGCGATCGGCCTACAATGCATGTCTTTGGAATGGGGGTGGAAACTGGAGTACCTGGAGGAAACCCCTGAAGCATGGGGAGAACATGCAAACTCCACGCACACAGAGCAAAGGCAGGAATTGGACCCCCAACCCCGGAGGTGAGAGGCAAACATGCTAACCACTAAGCGACCGTGCCCTCTGCCATTGGAATCAACAACCAAATGTATGATCACCAATTTATTGCCACACTGGCTGGTAGAAAAGGATAAGCTGACTAACAAAATGAAAGGTGATTTCCAATTATACCACCAGTTCCCGAGCTTAAGGTGTTTTAAAGACACCTACCTGTTCCTCACTGCCTGCAATTGTGCCTGTCTTGCCTTTCTGCCTGTGCCTGCCTCTTCCTCTTGCCTCTCCTGCTTCTACAAATGCCTCTCTGCCTCGCCGTCTCTGGAACGTTCTCACTGGATTCTTCCCTGTTGATCTGGTTTCCAGCAGTCTGCCGACTCTACCCCCACCCTGACCCCGCCATGCTAACCTTGCCACTAATCCCCACCTTTCCATGCACCTTTGCCTCCTTCCTCCTCTTCCTCCTCCTATCCATCTTACCCATTCTCTCACTGACCCTCCATCTTTTGATCTTGCTCTTGCTCTCTTAACCACTTGCTCTTCTTTGGCCCCTTCTCTTGCACAGCTCTGTCCCATTCTCCCTATATTTTGGGAGTCATTGGAATCCAGAAAGTAGCTGATGAAACCAGGTATATTTCCTTCAAACTGTTTTAGATCATTTATAGCATCAGCTCCAGCAGCTGGCACAACCATTGATTGGTCCAAAAAGCCATTATGAGGGTGGAGATTGACAGAAGAGGAAGGCTGGTGGTGTGAGGTTTCCAAGGAATATAGGTAGATTTGGGATACACAGGCAGATTCACTCACTGTGTGACAATCTCCCGGCTCAGGGGCCACGGCTAACACATCACAAGTGGAAGATTTCCTTTCTGGATGGATTGCCTGCAATGCCAATGCTGTATCATGGATATCCATGTAACTGCCAAGCTCCTGATTGGTGGAGCATATCGACTGGTCAATCAGATAAATAGTCTGGATGCTCTGAGGCTCTGAGCATGCCAGATCTGTTTGTGCACCTCTCTCATCTGTTTCTCTCCCACACTCGGTCTGTGTACCACTCTCTCTTATCTTCTCTTTCTCTTCTCCATTGCCCTCTTCCATTCTTCCGGGTATCCTATCATCCCACTCTCTGGCATCCACCTCTTTCTCTATCTCTTGTTCAGCATCCTCTCTCTCTTTTCTTCTTCCCACTTCTCCTCCATGTCTTTCTTCTTGCCACTGAGGTAACACAATGCCCAATGTTTGTGCAGCTGAGAGGACCTGCTCTCTGTTCTCATGTATCTGACCTGAGTAGAGCAGACTAACCAAGCTGAGCAGCGTGCAGGCATCCACAGCCTGGAGCTCGATTAGCCGTCTCTGCCCAGCCATGGGCACTGGCATGGAGGATAGAGTGCCATAGAGCCTGGGGCTGAAGGCAGACAGTACACAGCTGTGTACTGGCACTGACACACCTGGAGAATGAGACAGCAAGACAGATAATAATTTCTCAGTTTTGAGCAAATGAGTGTTTGCATCTAGCAGTGATGACTGATTTGAGCTAAAGGTGTATTTCTCTCTCTCTCTAATATATATATATATATACACACACACACAATTTTTAGGTGAGTGAATGTATTGGAACAGACAGTATTAAAGTAAATAACACTTAATATTTGGTTTCATCCCTTGCTTGCAATAACTGCATTATAGATCATGAAAAACATCGTGGGACACTAAAATGTCTACAATCAAAGACTTATCTATAATGGAAAACCCAAAAAAGAAAAGGATGTTTACTTCAAAAATGAAATATTGAAGTATTCCAGTGATTATATTTCAAGGTAACATGCATGCAAAATGTTGTTTTCTAAGTGCTGTAGATGTTTTATTAATGTTTTAACTTTTTTTGTCTGAAGCATGCATATAGGATAGTGTGAAGGACACTTGTCTGGGTTTAAATTTGTACTTTTACTTTACATACATAATGTAAATGCAGTATCAGTAGGACACAAATGGTGGAATCATGATGTGTGTGTGCGTCTGTGTGTGATGTCCCACCTTGAGTTTGTAGGACAGTGTCACAGAACTCATCCCTGTTCTGCTGCTTCTGCAACTGTCTCAGAAGCAATGTCTCAAACTGCAGCATTTCTGACAGACACATATGAGCCGTTAAGTCACATGAAAGCTAAAACTGAGCAGATGAGAAGTTCTGAAAAGTTAAAGCCATGAGCTATGAGCTGCCACACTGCATGCATACATGCATGCATGTGCTGCAAGTTTAGGCAGAAACGGGTGAGTAAATCAATCTGGCAACCACGACTACTAACCAAGCCAAATTAACGCAAGCTCGGCCAGGTGGCACTAATGTACAGTGAAGTTTTAATGTGTTAATAAAACATCATCCTAACCTTTTTAGCTTTCCTCCGACCCCTGTAAACAACGAACCCCCAGCGTCTTTCGATCACATTAGGCGGTAAACACACCGCAAAAGTCTCTTGCCCGGTGTTTTCTATGTGCTGCGTGCTGCTGATGCTAACACATGTCTCGCACATCTCTGCAGCTCCGAGCTCCTCACGCGCTGCAGACCGACACCGCGCGTGCAGTGAAGTTTCTCCATGATGTATACGTCTCTAATGAACGCTATGCCTGTGTGTCAATTAGCAAAAAAGGCGTAATTAGCCTAAATACAATATATAATCGTGTGTGTCAGGGTTAGAGTGTTATTTCAATATAATAGAACAATAAATGTCCATAAAATACTCGAGTATTGTGTGTTTACGATGAGGTACACGTTTTGTTTATGTATTTATGTTCCTTTACAACATATATAGAGACTATATATTATGGGCTAATGTTTTATTTATGTTTTAGTTTTACTCATTTATCACTAAGGAGTACTTTTTAATTATTTAAATTACACATAAATTAACCATAATTAACCATATGTAATAGTTATGCCCGGTTTTCAAATAATGGGATATTGTTGGGGTGAACCTTAATATTAAGATTTCCTCAAAGGAGGTTAAGACAACAGAGGGGGTCAGGTGTTTTACAAAAATGACAAGTTACATGATTAAATGAATAAACACTAAAATATGATCCTCTTATCATTCCTCTAGTTGTGAGAAATATGTCAGAAATATACATGTAAATTGCAGACACCCCTACAACGGACCAAACCATTTCAAGGTCGACTGCTGACACTGTGTCCGTCTTGACTTCATCATTGCACAGTGAGTTTACATCTATTTTAGTCTTAAAAAATTAAATGTTTACCATCTTTATGTCCAAAAACACATCCAGTGTGTTTATGTGTTCATAAAATAGAAATAAGTATGCAGTAGCATTAAAATTTCCCTTTACTGGAAGTGAGAGGCCCAAACATGTTCCAGCATGACAATAACCCTGTGCACAAAGGGGGGATCCATGAAGACACGGTTTGTTAAGGCTAGAGTGGAAGAACTCGAGTGTCCTGCCCAGAGCCCTGACCTCAACTCCACTGAACACCTTTGGGATGAACTGCATCCCATACATCAGTGCCTGACCTCACAAATGCTCTTGTGGCTGAATGAACACAAATCCCCTCAGCTATGCTCCAAACCTTCCCAGACGAGTTGGAGCTTAGTATAACAGCAACAGGGGACTAAATCTAGCATGGGATGTCCAACAAGGACATACAGATGTGATGGTCAGGTGTCCACAAACTTTTGACTACACAGCGTATCTCTATGCCAGACAGAAAAATGGGCAGTATTGTAAATATAAATTTCAGCAGTAGGTGGCGCCAAAGCACCGGTGTAAAGAAATGCCGAAGAAGAAGAAGAAGAAGGCGCTGAAGTTGCAAGGTCAGCTGATCTGTCGCGTTTCCTGTGAATCAATCCGAGACGCTGCTGTTAGCAACCACAGGGCTGAAGTTTTATTCACTGTAGAGACGATTAAGGAGACATTACAGGTATTTATAGATGTGAATGTTTGAATATACAAAGCCATATGTTTGTAAATGACACTAAACATCTCTGTGGTGTGTGTAGTTTGTAGTTAAGGCTAGCTAGCTTCCTAGCAACGGTGCCACTTTCTAGACGTTTCCATTCCCGAGCGCCTGAGATGTCGTGGCGTTAGGACATGTCTGGCCAAATGAGTGAGTTATTTGGATGTAGCTAGGGATAATTAAAGCCAGAGTTCATGAGTTACATTTAAAACAGCATATTAGTTATAGAAATGTAATAAAATGAAGTGACAGGGCGGACATGACCACGCTGTCTTCCTAGCGCTAGTGTTAGCGGTATGTGGGCTGAATCTCAAACTGCGCCTCGTTGCAGGTATGTAGTGCACTACACAGGCTACTACACAGGCTACAGAGTGTGTAATTACACGGCTGTATGGTCACTACTTAGGGAACAGGTGGACATTTGGGATTCGGCTCTCCTCTCTCTTTGTTAACATGTCCGTTATAATGTTCCAGCTGGATTGTCGGTGGTCAGAGAAAGTGAACACGGTCAAGCTGAAGGTTGTTAAAGCTGCTCATTGTGTTTTCTGTGTTTATTGTGTGTTTACGGGCAAAATAAAGTCACTTGGCATTTAAACAGTCCTTTCAGCAGTGTCCTGAGGATCCCTTTGGCTGTGTTACATTTATTTAGTCACGAAATATAAAGTAAACTGGTGTGTGGTAGGCTGATGCTCACAAGAATCTTATATCTGAAGGGATTTTTAATTATTGACTGATTCGGTGGTAGCTCCACACTTTAGACATTACACTGAGAAATTACCGTAAATAACCTAGTATTTAGTGGTGAAATGGTGTTAAAGGGTGACTGTATGATTTATTATTAATAGCTGTGTGGGGTTTGTTTTGGTTCATCTTTCTGTACTTCCTTCCTCCTTTTTTCCTCCTTTTGTATTTCCTTCCTTTCCTACTTTCCTTGTCCTCCCTTCCTTCCTTCCTAACTCATTTCTTCCATACCTTCTTTTTTCCTCCTTCTGTACTTCCTTCTTTCCTTCCTGCCTTACTCCTTTCTTCCATACCTCGTTCCTTCTTCCTTCTGTAATTCCTTCTTTTCTTACTCCTTCCTTCCATAATTTCTTCTTTCCTTATTCCTTTCTTCCTTCTTTGGTACTTTCATACATCCTTCTCTTCTCCTTCCTTCCATATTTACATTTATGGCATTTGGCAGACACGCCTATCCAGAGTGACTTACTTTTATCTCATTTATACAACTAGTACTCCATTCCTTCCTTCCTTGCTTCTTTCTTTTGTACTTCCTTCCTTTCTCCTTTTTGCCTTCCCTATTTCCTTTGTACGTAAGCAAGCAAGCGCTTATTCCTGGTCAGGGTTGCAGTGGAGCCGGCGCCTATCGCAGGGAATACACTCTGGATGTGACTCCAGTTCATCACACAGCATCATACACACACATTCACATCTAGGCCCAGTTTAGCGTAGACTGTCCACCTACGACATGTTTATGGGAGGTGGGAGGAAACCAGAGAACCCAGAGGAAACCCACATGAATGTGCGGACAACATTCACACAGACATTAACCCGAGCTCAGGTTTGAACCCTGTGAGGCTGCGACGATACACACTGCGACGATACACACTGCGACGATACACACTGCGACGATACACACTGCGACGATACACACTGCACCACGGTGCCGCCCTAAATTGGATATTGTCCTGCTTACAGTTTAAAAATGTGTGTGGTGTTTTTTTTTTTTTTTTTTTTTTTTTTTTTTTTTTTTTTTTTTTTTTTTTTTTTTTTTTTTTTTTTTTTTTTTTTTTTTTTTTTTTTTTTTTTTTTTTTTTTTTTAGAAAAAAAAAATATATATATATATTAGGACCATATTAGTTTATTTTTAATTCCTCTCTGTCATTGATTCACATCAAGATAATTTGGTTTCTAAAAGTTAGTCGCAGAATAAAAAAGTAAACTGTAGTCTGAAGTTTTTTGTTTGTTTTTTTTGGTATGCCGATGGATTGAGTTTTTTCTGGTTTCTGTAGTAATCTAATTGCATGTTACATTAATTTTCTGAATATGTTATTAAATATTACTAAGTGGTTTTAAAATATAAATCGATAGAACTTTATCCGAATTGCTGAAGTATCGTGGGCGTCATTAAATTTTTTTGTACGCCTTAATTATGTTTTTGTTTTCAGGGTGAAGATCGAGACACTTTCTTTTTATTTTCTTTTCCCCCTGAAAGATGGCCGACACAGAGCAGCGAAATGCCCCTCCTCCTCCTCCTCCTCCACAGACTGGGCCTGTGGTGAGTGGCACAAAATATTTCAGCATAGATTTGGTTTCATCTTCGTCCCTGTTGATTTAGAGTGTTTTTATTTATTTATTTATTTATTTTTAAAGCTGTCTAAAATTAGTGTCAAGAACAATACCTAAATAAGAATCGAGACTGAATGAATTGAGACTGTAATTCCAGAATATAAAATGAAAAATGTTTTGTGTGTGTTGCAGCAATTCCTGTTGAGTAACAAACTGGAGACGGCCATGTGGCTCTCGCGTCTCTTCACGGTCTACTGCTCCATCATGTTCATCCTTCCTCTGCTTGGGTTAGTCATTTAACATTGAATCAGCTCTGACTTGATTTTATGTTTTCTTATGTTATATTTACTTTCAGTTCAGACATTTTGAGATTTTTCCCTGAAGCAGTCAAAGATTTTACCATGAAAATGAGCTTTTCCATGAGATGAAAATTGATCTCTTATAAAAGTTATTGATTTAAATAGTATTGAACTCAATGGGGGAAATGGTAGGAGTATCCCGATATATTAGTCTTTGGTATCTGACTAAAACTTTACATATTGAAAGATGATGAAATTAAACTCTTTATAAGCCTAAACTGCAAGTATGAACTTGTGTAGTTATGGTGTGTGCTAGAATATTTAAAAAAAAAAAAAAAAAAACAGCCTTTAGTAGTTCAGTAGTAGTAAAATAATGTAGAAAGACTGGTTATGTTTTGCCTTCAAATCCTTGGGAACAAGCGCTGATAAGCTCAATGTCTTCTGGTCTTCCTCTATTGCTAAGGGCTCAGGACAGAAAATGCTTGGCCCCCTTAATTGCTGCTTGCAGTTATATACTTTACTTGGGGCATTTGTTTAAAATAAGGTTCTATGCTAGATTTGACATTGTGACCTTGTATATAAGACAAAAAAAAAAAAAAAGATAAATGACACTTTTTTTCAAAACAGAAATAAGCACTATTCTTTAAAATTTATCTGAGGTGATTTGTGTCCTTTGGTGTTGTATCAAAGTTATTCTGAATGACAATTTTGCACTTTAAGCAAAAAAAGTAGACTACTCTTGTGTAATGTTTATGCATATAAGTAATTTTCTGTAAAACAGAGCAGATTAGGAGACATCTTGTTCTAGCTCATACAAGGATAACTGGAAATATAAATAGTCGTATTATGATGATCTGTACTTCTTGTATATGGAATATAAATAAATATCAGCCCTCATTTATCAGTCTTTTAGTAACGTTGTGTGTAAATGTCTGCTAAAGCCAAACTGAACAAAAAAATTTACGCCAGATTTACAAAAGTTTCAGAAACACTGATTTTCTTTGTACTCGTGTGCATATGTTGATCCCCTGTAAAGTGCAGAGCGCATTCCTGACACGGCTCGTTTGCATGTAGTGACGTCCACCAAACTCCATAAAAGGTCAAGTGCACACAGCTGGGAGCACGAAATGAACAATGAGGGTAAAAGCTGAAGGCTGGAAGTGGAATTAATTTTTAACTCACTTCTATGGCAATAAAAACATCAAATGATATTTAATATTAATAATAACAAGTGAGCGCTAAATCTTCTGTCAGCTGAGGCAGTTGCGTACGGCTTGTGGCTGTGTGCAGACAGACAGAGAGGCCCTTCCTCCATTTATATGGCACCCTTTCTTTCGTCATAACAGAGTAGTAATTTACAGGTTTGTGTTGGCTTGCTTTATCTTTCTGTGTTTTTAATTAATGCCAACAATAAAAAAAGAACTGTTTTTCACAAAATGTTGTGTGAACGCTTGTACAAACAAGCCCACTGTTTTTACTGAAATGCACTGATCATCTGATCACCTGATATTAATACTGAGCTGTTTTTTATCTTGTGTGCGCAACCAAAAACCTACTATATGAGCTCCTCTTGTCTCTCAGGCCAATGGCAGCGGCTAACTTCTACCAGAGGGCTCTCTTGGCCAACGCTTTGACCAGCGCTCTGCGTCTGCACCAGAGGCTTCCTCACTTCCAGCTGAGCCGAGCCTTCCTTTCGCAGGCGTTACAGGAGGACAGCTGCCATTACCTCCTTTACTCACTCATCCTGGTCAACTCCTACCCCATCACCAGTATCCTCTTTCACTATACACCTGATTTATGATGCACACCAATCACTTTCTGACCTTATGACACTATAGCATTAGCGAGAAGTAAAGCTCCAGTGTTGTGAAATATGTCTCGCGAGTCTGTGTGACATTTTGATCCTTAACAGCAGTTTTCAGTGAGCATATTCCCTGTGTTCCTCTTCTCACTGCTTCATGCCACCACTTACACCAAGAAGGTTCTTGATGTAAGTCAGTTTAGCTATAAAGCTTTATTGTTTAAGTAGAGTCTTTTTTTTTTTCTTTTCTTTTCTTTTTCCCCCCTGCTGATTGTTTAATTTTTTAGACGATGGGACCGGACAGTCTGATGTTCGTTCGGAACTTCCTGAACAAGCTCACAGCCAATCAGCAGAACATTCTCAAGTTCATTGCCTGCAATGAGATCTTCCTGATGCCAGCTACTGTCTTCATGCTCTTCAGGTAGCTTTGAGAATCAGGTTTTCTTTGTTAATAGTAAATAACATTAATGAACTATTCTGATTGGTCAGAAGGTGCTGATTAATGTTCTGTAGCAGCAGCTCTGACATTAGTTCTGACTGCAAGGCAAATCACAGGTTTATATTAATGTGCTCATTCTAATACTTTAGCTGTTACTATAGAAACGATAATCACAGGGACTTGTATGGTGAAAGCGCTACATATTGAAAGTCTAATAGTGAACGATTAAGTAAGGAATAACACACTGCATTCCCGGGAGCATGTTATTCTGCTTACACCACAGTGATTTGACAACAGTTACAATGTTTAATTTATTAGTGAACAAAGCATTGCACTTTTTAATGGTTTACAGATTTAATTTTGTGGAATTTCTGAGAGACAAGTTAGTCCTGTTCTCACCTTTGTTATAGCTGCAATAGTCATTCTGTCATATCTCTCTCTCTGTCTCTCTCTCTCTCTCTCTCTCTCTCTCTCTCTAACTCGTGTCCTGAAGACTTTCCTCTGCTGGGAAACTTTGACTGTTACAAAGGGCTTACGGTGGAGACTCCTTCCATTAACTGTTAGACGTCTCATAACAGAAAACATTATCGATAACGACAATAGGTTTTACTTTGAGACATTTATTTAACAGTTATGGAAGGAGTCACCAGTGTCAGTGCTATGGGAGGGTCTTCAGGACAGAGGGCTGTGTATTTGCAAGAGCGTCATCTTGGTTCATCTATGGAGCCATAGTTTATATCCACTATAACGTTTGTTATAACTGGAACTACCTTGTTCACATTTAATGTTCCATTAAATACATTAAATGTAACTGTAAACAGATAGAAAGTTCTTTACTAAATGAAAATGTAATTTGCCAATTGGCAGATTGCCGTGGCTTCATGTTCACATACCACATCACAGCACCTCACCACGTGGTGGCGTTGATTATTTTCCTATACCATGCCGTGTGTTATTACTTATGTAAAGGTTTGAGTAGCTATATTTGGTGTGACCTCTGTTTTTATTTTTCTTCCTCTCAGCGGACAGGGCAGCCTGCTGCAGCCCTTCATTTATTACCGCTTCCTGACGTTGCGTTATGCCTCCAGACGAAACCCTTACTGTCGGTAAGCACTCCCTTTTCTTCACTTGCACGTCTGTTTGTGAATATTTATGCATGTGTGTGTGTGTAGGGGTTCAAGTCTGGGCTTTATTGACCGTCTGAGTTGGTCGTCCCTTCTTTGTCAGGACCTTGTTCACGGAGTTGCGGATTCTCCTGGAGCACTTTGTGATGAAGCCTGCCTGCCCAGCCTTCTTCAGGAGAATGTGCCTCAATAGCATCGCCTTCATTAGCCGCCTGGCCCCTACAGGAGTCTAAATACACTGTGTATCAACACACTCTCTGACACATCACACACTGATCAATACACACATGCACACACTTCTAAACTCCTACAAAGTGACTAGCTGGGAGAGAGTTCCTCCAATGTAGATTTCTAAGCAGGCAGACGATGTTTCTGATTGCTCACGCTCGACATCCTGCTGATCTCGTCTTCTGCATGGAAAGCAGTTGCTATTTTGGAGAAACTCCACAGGTCTGAAAGGCTGACAGAAAAAAAGAGCAGCAAACACTATATACCTGGTGTATTGTTAAATCGCTACAGCTCTTTGGGCAGTGCTTTTGAAGGATTATTTATAAAATTGCTATTACGTATGGATGCTTTTCTTATGGGTGTGGATGAAATACGAAAAATATTTAAGCTTAACTTAGAGTAAATAAATTGCTAAGTAAATTGCTAGGTCTGTATTATTTGTTAGGAGATTTTGATCTGTTGTTACGTGTGTGTGTGTAATTTTGTTGAATTGTTTCAGTGGTCTTAAATTTGTTCACTTTTTTTTTATGACTGTAGTTAAACTGGATTATCTTGAAATCGAAATGTAACCTGTTGGTTAATTTTTTTTTTTTTTTTTTAAAGATTAGTGAGGAGGAGTGGACATCCCTTTATGATTAGATTTTTTTTCATTCTTTTTTAATTAACAGATTTATTAAACATTTAATGATTTACTCCCTGATTAAAATGCTGCCTTGAATGTGAATTGTTCAAAGTACAAGCATTTCATTAAAAAGAGGTAAACTTACATAGATCCCTTGCTCACATTGTTATATTTATGAATTCATTTGACAGTTTGGTAAATTGAAATAAAAATCAATAAACTTAATCCAGTTCTAATTGAAACTTTACCTTGAATGCAATCAAGTCATAACTTCATGTTGGTGTGGAGAAAAAGAATGGATTTTTGACTCCTATGCAAAAGTGTGACCAAATGTTGTACACTATTCATTTCATTTTACTGTAAAAATAATTGAATTTGAGAGATTTTTTGGGGGGGTTAAATATGAATTGTACAAATTAAGATACAGGATGCTCAAGGGAAAAAAAAGAAATCTGAAACTGCATTAATACTTAAGTGGTTAAAATCCAGTAATGAGAATTAAAATCAGAATTGAAGGTGTGATGTGGTGCAAAAGTATTCCTGTCCAACAAATTTGGTTGCTTCAATTTTTTTGGTGGAACTTTGGCGTTCCATAAAATTATGGAGGTTAATTGCCACCAAATTAGAAGTTATAAGCATTCCTTATTTTAGCTGTACCGCTCCAGCACAGGACCAAATAAGTACCCTTCATACAGCAAACATGTCTAACATTTAGGATAAAAGACTTGTGTACTCTTTCCCCCAAACGATCATTTCGTTTCAAATCTAACCACAAACCGACTGTTAAGTGTCCTGACTCAAGAATAACAGTGATAACAGGAACTAATTAAACCCAGATTAAGAGACAGACAATTTTGCATTCATTAAAGAAAGTTGTCAGTGTCAGGAGTTGCTGTGTCTTATTCTTCATAACACTGCAGTACATGCCATTAAGAAAATACTTCAGGTTGGTAATGGTAACAGTAGCATGTTGGATGTTCTCCTAGAACAGCACACCCTGATCACCATAAGAAGTCAAATTCCAGTATACAACTCATCCAAATCTTTAAACATAGTCAATAGTGTATCATAATTCAATTCCTTAAAGTTACCATGAATGAATGCTCATGAGCCAGTTTTATAGAAAAAAGTGGTTTATTTAGATATCAGGTGGAAAAATCTCCATTGAAATTGTAAAGAAAACCACTTGTTACTTTCATTTAAAAAAAAAGTAAAAATGCTTTAAATGATTACCTACTGTACAAAATATCTGGATGCATCAAGCATTAAAACAGCAGTCCTTCAGGACCGCACATAAAATATACACGACATGCTAATTTCACCATGTCCTCCACACATGAAGGCTACGGTGTCCGTTATTGCAGTTACATGTTTATGCAACGTGAGGACTGTACACAATTCCTGTTAGAGTCTGGAATTTGTGAGGGCAGGTGGGGGAAAAAAAAAAATAAAAAAAAAAATAAGTCAGGGTCAATTCAACATCAGCTTCTGTGGGGGTTCGAGGAGAGAAACCTCATGGTATCTAAAAAGGGGGAGAGGAAAGGAAAGAAACCCTTGGTCATACAAACGAAAACATCCAAAACACGCAAGAGAGTATAAAGAACGAGTGAAAAGGTCAGTGCGCTTACTTTGAGCCCTTGTATTTCTCTCTGACTGACTGCTGTGCGTGCTGAGCAGCACCGAGGTAGGTCTGATGGAGATCTTGGACACATGGCATGAGGTCTTCCAAAGTGTAGCCAGTCATCTCAGCCAGAGCCTTGGACTAAAGGATTAACAAGCAAGCAAATGTTCAATTAAATCAAATACTGTAAAATAATGTCAAGGGCTCCAAGGTACTTTAATATGCATCTTCAATTAGGACACATTCTGCAAAGTGGTATGCAAGGAATAAAACTTCAGGGAAGTGCAGTTATAGAAAAATAATCAACTTCAGGGTGGTAATGAAGACTCTGCTTCATCACACCATACTGTGATAAGTTTCCTATAATAGCACAGTGTTCTTCCTTAAACAGCAGTAACCTGTATGTATTTCAGCTTGAGAAATTGATAGCCATAACAGCTCTATTCAAATAAAGCCTTCGTCAACCTAATTCTCTTAACCCAATATTGTAGTTTAGCAGAATTGTTAACCTGTTTAAACTGGTATAGGATATTCGCATGTATTATACAAATTGAATTGCCAGTTTACTAGACATGCTGATTCACTATTGACTAAAGCTCAGACATGCAACTAGCTCCATTTATTAAAAAAAAAAAAAAAAAAAAAAAAAAAAAAAAAAAAAAAAAAAAAAAAAAAAAAAAAAAAAAAAAAAAAAAAAAAAAAAAAAAAAAAAAAAGTGTGTGGTTAGTAAAATTGTATAATGGTATTATCTTATGGTTACCTGATTATATATTTATCTGGTATCTAGTCACTTGAACTGAATGGGTTTAATCCAAACCACAATAACTCAAACTTCAACTTAGGTGTAAGGCATTGTGTGAATTCAAAAGTTCAGGAATAACAATAAAACAAATTAGTGTACACAGTATGAAAATGTGTATGAAACTGAGAAGGTCTGTGGGATTAGTTTACAGTTAAAGATGCCCCTGACCATTCAAATTTGTGAACCTCCACTACATACGGAGTTGAAAGCCATTTCCAATTAATGTGTACTGTATAACTTACCCATGAAGCCCCTGTGATGGTGTAGTTTGCCAAAATAAAGGCAGCAGCAGCTATTTGAGACGGAAGGTACTTCAGGAAGGGGTCAGCATCCACTAAACTTAGCTCTCCAAGAAACTGAGAACGAAAAAAAACCAAAAAAACAGCCCATTCAACAAATGGTGAAATCCTCAACGCAACAAGCCACCGACTTGGACAGAAAATTCAAGTGTGACCAAAACCTTCCACACACCAAGGACGACTTCACTCACCATAGACAAGCTCTCCACTTTGTTGCAGACTCGCTGCCTGAGGAAGTACTGAGTGAGAAACTGGACAATCGTCGGTGCTGCCAGATCAAAAGAGAGGACCTTTAGTACCAGATGCTCCATTCTTAACACTTGTTTCTTTGTGTAGGTGTCGTCAGTGATGTAGACAAACTCGGCCACCTCTGGGGGGTAGATCTCTTCAAACTTCCTGTAATGAGAGCGAGAGAAATATCCTGTAAACAGAACCAAGCTACTGAGCAAGGCTGAATGAAAGGAAACTCACGAAGCCAAGAGCATCGCTGCCGTGCCGACGAGCTGCAGCTTCCCCCTCAGGACAGACATGGAAGACAGGAAGCGGTCAATGTAATTCACAGCCAGGTACAGAGTCTCATTCTGGAGCTTGTATTCCTCTCCGACTTCCACCAGCCAGTCCACCAGGATGGCACGCATACTGTTCGTGATGTCAGGCTGCTTCTTCATGTAGCCTGCTTTCGGCCTACACTTAACCTGCACAACAAACCGGAACTTTAGACAACAAAACTTCTGTTCAAGACTCGTATCAAAGACTCCCAACACATAGCTACGCATGCATACATACCTCCATCTCCCTTAAATGCGCATGGATTTCAGCAGCGTAATCAGTAACTTCATTTACATTCACAGTCCTCTCCTCACCCTCAACTATCGACATGTCCATGGGAGTTTCTAAAACAGGGAGGGAAAAAAAAGAAGCACATGTTAGGAAAACCACTAAATCACTTTGAAATGAGTAATCAGTGACATGACCATTTCACCCACCAAAACTCATCTCCATAGGCAGGTCAATAGTGGCGAGAGGCTGCCTGAGGCGCGTTACTGTCGGATTCAGTGTTAATGGAGAGCAATTCACGGTGGCTTGTTTGGTGGATGCTTGTCTTTTGGAGCAGGCCCCATCAGGTTCATCGATGTGAATCTGAAAAGCAGGCTTCTCGACATAGCTTTTGCTGGAGTCTTCCGATTTACAGGCTTGAGGTGCCGAGCTCTAGAAACGAAAATGAACATGCCAATTAAATCCTGGAATGGAGGTGAATCACACAAGCCACACAACGTGCATCCAAAATAAGAGGAAGAGATTCACAGGACCCCTTGAAGACCTCCCAGACTGCTTTTTTTTTTTTAAAAACTAGCCATGGTTTCCATGTTCAGTTTTCTTGCACCTATCCCATTTTAAAAAGGTTAAATAATTGAAATAAAATGTGAAAAACAAAATTAAATGCATTATCAAAGTTGTTAAAAGTGCTGGTGAAACTGGATTTTAACAGACAGCAACTGGAAGCCTTCAGACCTTAGGTCTACATAACAGACAATATTCACTGGTTCCAACACTTTCTGAAATTTGACTTTTTTGAAAGGCTGTAAATTAACATCTTAACTATCTAATGTTAGAAAATATTCCCAGCCTTGTGTACAGCCTGAGCAAACTGCAGGCTCAGTCACTTCAATGCAGGCAGCATGAGAAAATAAAATGGCGCTCTCAGACTGGGAGGGAAAGAAATATGACCATTTAAAACGAGTGAAAGTGAGAAAACTGGATATTTACATAGAGTTAAAAGCCATTAGTAGTAGAAAAAGGAAGAAAATTAGACGGTGTTTAATTTCAATTCGAGCCAAAAAGAAAGAAAAAAAAAGTAGTCAGTGGTTAGTATTAACTACTTAGCTAATGAAGCTAACACTTATAAAACCAAATCAAATGTAAACACAGGAAACATGCTATAAAAATGCACTAAAACTGTTCTTCCTATTAAATTACTGAACAAGCACACACAGCTAATGTTACCAAGTCAAAAACCCAGGACCAATCCCAAATAACTGCCTACTTAACACTATAGTACACTACACAGGAGAGCGCCTACAGCCTGCAGAGCGCACTTTATAGTAAGTAAGGTGGAATTAGGGACACAACCAGAGCCATGCTAACGACACGGACCTGCTTGGAGCCTCGCAGGGCGGGCTGTCGGCGTGGGTTGTTGGCCAGAGCCCCCAGGACGGTCCTGGTGGCCGGTTTATTAGCGTTCACGTTCTCCTGGTTCTCCAGCCTGCTCTTATTTGCACCTCGTAACCGTGCAGGCATGTTTTCCTGGTAAACCGCTTCTGCTCCATCCAGCGCGCTTCCTTGTGCAGACATCTTAAAAAAAAAAATACTCGACCTGCAAGAAAGAAAAACCAACAAGCGACCCCTTGTTGCTTAGCTAAGACACGACACAATGAAAGCGTTTGGGTTCTCATTTAGTCTTTACGCGATTGTGAAATAATGAAAATATCGAACCGCCATACCGTGAAGTCGCTGTTACTAAGCCAGACAAAACAAATTCAAACAGCAGCAGTGGGGGAAAAAAACAACAAAGCCAAACAAATTAAAACAAAACGATAAAGGAAATAAGCTACAAAAATGGCGCCATAATCGTAAAAAATTAACCAGCCATGGAAAAAAATAAAATATAAGCTTCTCTCTGCCTCCCAACACAACTTCAGTGCTTCTTCAGCCCCGGCTCTGATTATTGTTGCTTTCTCAGTTCAAGTAGCCCGCGACTATTGAAACTATCCAATCAGAATTCAGCACGGCCCTAGACGTCACTAATCTACGGCGGCTGAAAGTGTCCAAACTTCTCTCACTTCCTCACTACACAAAACGGTTAAGAGTTGAGTGAGGCTCACGTCATTGGCTCGATGGAAATTTAAAAAACTGACGTAAAGATGAACATCAGGCGGTACATGTGTGGTCAGAGGGAGCGGTCCAGATTATCCACGATATGCACACGACTGTGAATTCAATATAATACACAAATTTGCAAATACAAACCCAATTCAGTATGTGACGATGTATCCATACACCTCTGGATTTTACATGAATGCATTCAGATACTCCAAATAAATATCAGAGGAAAGCATTCAGAAAATAAAACCACTACCAATAAATATAGCCCATTACATTCATAATCAGTTAGTGCTTTATCCTGGATAGGGCTGCGGTGAATCCGGAGCGTATCCTGGGAACACTGGGTCTGAAACAGCACCCTGGATGCACACTTTCATTCAGAGAAAGAGGCATTTTAATGCACACTATACGGCAAAATGTTTATGGAAACCTGACCATCACATCCATGTGCTTTTAGAACATCCCATTCTGGATTTAGTGTCCCATTGCTATGATAATAACCTCCACTCTTCTGGGAAGGCTTTCCACTAGATTTTGGAGTGTGGCTGTGGGGATTTGTGATCATTCAGCCACAAGAGCATTAGTGAGGTCAGGCACTGATATCAGGCAAGGAGATCTGGGGTGCAGTCGGTGTTCCAGTTCATCCTAAAGGTGTTCAGTGGGGCTGAGGTCAGGGCTCTGCATAGGACACTCAAGCTCCACTCTAACTTTGTAAAACAATGTCTTCATGGACCCCCCCTTGTGCACAGGGGTATTGTCATGCTGGCACAGGTTTGTGCCTCTTACTTCCAGTGAAGGGAAATCGTAAAGCTACAGCATACAAAGACATTCTATGCAACTGTGTGCATCCAACTTTGTGGCAACAGTTTGGGAACCACATATGGGTGTGATGATCAGGTGTCCACAAACCTTTGGCCATATATTGTAGCTAAAACACCTTCTGGCATGTTTTTAGGAGATGGGAGGAAACCAGAGAACCGGGAACACACCAGGGACCCTAGAGTTGTAGGGCAACAACGCTATCTGCAGCAAGGCTCCAGATCCACAGCCACCCTCATTAAGGGTAAAGCAGTTACAGAAGATAAACAAATGACAACCTTTCAGCTGTCAACAATTACACTTTTTAAAAATGAATTCTCTTTCTTTAAGAAAATTCATCTGACCCACATTACTTAATGATATTTTTATGCTTTAGATAACATGTAATGTTTAAGAATTTGTTCTATTTTCTATTTCTATTTTTTTTTGGTACAAATTTAATTTGCAGAGGCTTCAGTGTGTCCAACTTCTACGGTCTAAGACTGTCCATCATTTACCCATCATCCATCTGGCATTGCACCTGATCCCCATCATCTTGCAGGTGGTGAGCCCACAAGATGTTTCCATGTCACTATTTCGGGCTCTGTTGCCTGTGGACATCACCCGGTTAACATAATCCAGGCAGGGAACAATTAGTCTTTTTTGTACCTCTCACAGGGGTCATGGGAGATCACCTTGTTTGACATCACCCTTCAGATCTGTTCACCAAAGGTGGCCCTACTGGAAGCATTAAGCTCCTGGTGACATAGCCCTCAGGTTCACAGGAGTACATCAGCTCCTTTACCATGACAATGTCAAGGATTCAATATACATATTATTACAACCAAAAGTACCCTTTAAACCATGCATAATTCTTTCTCTTGTACAGAAACTTTCTGAATATATGCACTTTTTTTTGGCAAATAAAATTTTTTCCATTTTGGATAAAATACCAATATCAGAGCTCTGGATATCAGTTGATACCCAATACGATTCTCTACAAGCTTCTGTTAAGTGAAACATCAGAGACGCGATGATGGCATGCACTTAGTTGTGTCCTATGTGCATATACAGGATCTGTGTCATGTCAGTCAACATCAGGTGCATTCACACGTATGCATAAAATACATCTGTGGATTGGATCGGCAAAGATGTTAAATCCGATTCATTGTTTACGTCCAATATCAGACCAATATTAATACTCAATATATTAGTACATCACTAGTAGTGGATGGAATAGAGAGGTTTAAATCTTAGACTAAGGGGTGTTCAAACGTGTGACAACTTCTTTGTTACCCTTCTGATTTCTCTGCCAGGACTCCAGACACAGCAAGTGGGCATATTTGTGTCAAATATACAGTATTGTTGCACAAAATAACAACCAGGAAACTTAATATGAACATTTATTTGAGTACAAATATAAATTCACAGAAAAGTAGCACAGTAGTGGTATTTATTTATCATTACATTATAACACAGCACTGTTTGATGATGTATTGATACCTCTCTGTATGGCTTCTGTACTTTGGCATATGAAAGTGTTTTTGCTACTGCAAATAAATATCAGAGAAATCTAATGATAAAATAAAAATAGTACAGATAAATAAATAACTCTGCCATTGGCATTTTAAATTAAGCATCATTGAAAAAGTCCACCAGAGAGTTCAGATCATAGTTGTCTAATATTTCAAGGAGCTGTGAAACCTTTGTCTTGACATTTTGCCCTTTGAATTTGAACTTGTCAATGAAGAGGTCGGTTATCATGCCTGTGAGAGGACAAGTAAGTGTTAGTTTCTCAAAAAGATAATATTTTCTGAAGCTCATGGCGGTAAATGATATGGAGAATATAATAATAATAATAATAATAATAATAATAATAATAATAATAATATCTACATATTTGATATTGATGTCATACAATTCATACAACTGATATTTATAACAGGGTAGATCGCATATCGCATATTACCGTATAATCTTTCCAGGTGGGCTGGCTGTTTTTTGTAATTTTCTAACAGACGAGCAGACTCGTCGAGTATATTGCGATACTCTGGAATAAGAAAATCTGCATTTCCTTCATGCACTTGCAGCTCCTACAGGAGACACAAACATACACTCAAATAAAATACTGTAAATCAAGTCAGCCATAATGTTCACTTTTAGATCCTCACAGCAGAGTCTACCTTCAAAGCATCAATAAGCTGAACCTTTTTGGCCAACAAGAGCTGATACTCAAGCTTAGGATGAATCATCTTCAGTGTATGGCTCACAGAATCTTCATTCACTTCTAAAAAGCAAAAAGTTGAAACAGGGATGAAAAGGGGGTGGCGGGTGGGTTGGGGAGTGAAACAGCAATTTGGAGTTGGTACGAATGTAAACTCACCATAAGAAATGTTTAGATTGATTTTGCGCTTGGTGGCCTCCTTAGAGAGAACATCCTTGAGGATGGATATAGTTGAAATGTTATCTGATTTAAAGTTCCCTTCTCCTTTGCTGAAAAGTCAGGCAAAAACAGATTTATAATGAATACCATCAACCTCTGTACTTACTACCACTGCTGCATTTTTTCATTGCTTTGTATGTCTTATACAAAAACTGCCCACAGAGAAGTTTGCCTCACCAGTAGCTCGCCTCAAGCTGCGTTCCCAGGAAGGTGTTCTGAAAGTAGAAGGTGATGTTTTCTCCTGCTGGGGTTTTCTCAGGCACCTCGGGCAGGCAGAACACGACCCATGAGTGGATCTCTGCAAAGCTGAACTGCCCCACCAGCCTCAAGTTGTTCATGGGCCTGGAGACAAAACCCAGGTAGATGCTGGTTTTCTTGATTGAAATGCCCACGCAGAGGGACACAGCGTGGCGGCAAAACTGCTACAGGCTTGGTTATGCAAATCAAGCTAAAAATATTTAACTTTATACCACAGTGCTGCTGAATGCTCGATTCTGACGAGTCAGAAGATACATTTTCTACAACAGCAGATCTGACAGAAAATGTGTAAAAATACGGTGAAGGTTCCTTGAGGAGACGTTTATTTAGCATTCTTGGAAAGAGTCTCCAGTGTCAGTGCTTTGTAACAGTCAGAGATGAAGCTGAAACCTTCTCTGACAAGTCGGTTAGAGGAGTTTGTACTTTGCAGCCTCCTGAAAACATGACAAGGGGCATTTTTTGTTTTGTTTTATGAACTTCATGAGAGAGGAAAAAAAGAGGTTTGTGAGGTAATGACTGTTTATAGCTGCTATAATATACGGAAGTGATAACACTAACTAACTCGTTTTGCTGAGGTTCCACAACATTAAACTATAAATCAATAAAACAGATGATCTTCTTCAATGAATAAAAGAATTGTTGACAAATTGTTGTATAAGAGGAATATAACACTTCAGGACGTGCTTTTACACCTGCATCACACCACCCCGCCACTGGTTATTTTCGTTTAACTGCACATCCCTGAGAGTTTTATTCCTTACTTATCAAACATTTCTTTGTGGAAGGAAACAATTTCATACATGACAATTCGTGAGACTGTAGTCGTCTCACTAGTAAGCTACCTAGCTAGTGTTATCAAATAAACTAATCAGCTTCATATGATTTAAATTCTGTAATAATGTATAGACAGGTCTTTATAAAACTGAGCCTAAATGCAAGGATTTTCTCAACATTTAAATATTATTTTTTTAGGCCCAAATAATGATTTATCCATATTATCATTGCAAATTTAAATATGTTGTTTAAATCTGAATACTAATACCATTTTAGCAATTATTCTCCAGTTAAAAAATACCGATGAACTCCCTGCAGCACTTTTACAGCCCACCTGTCTGCCATGGTCCAGGTGTTCAAATCTAATCTAAGGCATGGGATTGATTTCTGTGCTACATTGGTCTCACCTGCCGTGATCGATGCTGTGGATCCTCTGGTGGAGTGAGAGTGGTTTGATCTGGTACTGGCGCACCTGACAGGTTTTAGGCTGTAGCCGTGGGGTTACGTAGGCCTGAAGCGTACCATACTGACCCTCAATTGACCTTACCTGCAAAGAGTGTAAACAATAGTTAGTATGATTGGACTTGTAGTATTGCTCCTCGTTGTAACGTTTCTATACTTACTACTAAACTACTTGAAAACATGCACTAAAAGCCAAAGTGGTATGAAGGACGCAATGAATCTGAAAGGACTCCTAACCTAAACAAGAGTGTAAGCATAATTTAGGACAATGTAGGAAAAGTGCAAAATACAGTAAAGACAATATCCTCATTGACATTTAGCAAATAAGAACGTATTGAAATACTGTGTATTCTTAAATATTTGATATTACTTTTACAAGTCAGATGTACCAGCTGCCTTAAATAGTTATCTGTTGTAGTTTGAATTGCATTGCCATGGCATGCCGAGTGTGACATTTTATTAATCATTAAGACTATTATGTTACGTCTGTGTTCATACCCCACCTCTGTCTATATAAAAAGAATAATTTTAATACGTACAAAAATCACCAGCATAGAAACATCGTTATTACCGATTCACTGTTTAGCAGCAGACCACCAAGTGATGTAACCCTTTTTATGTAATCTCGCCACGTAATGATGTAATCCCATGCTTAACACTGAAACAGTGCATTCTGCTGCTGGGATTCTGATTTAAATCCCAGTTGTGCCCTGTGGTACCTAGGATACCATTCCTGTCCTTAGTGGGTGGAAAACATGGTGACATTTCAAACACATCAAACGAGGATTTTTCAATCACTCAGTGTTGGATGTTGTAAACCTTCTCCACATAATTGACTAAATGCAATTACACTGCTGTCATTTCAGCATGATGAACGTGACATTAGAAAAGTGACACACTGCTTGTACAAACTCAGCATCATGAGACAATGTGCATATTTCATCATGCTTGCCAGTTTTCAAATAAAAATATTTCAAAAAATATATACATAGTACACAGCAGTTTATCAGTGTTCATTAGTGAATGTGGGCAATTACAAATGTCCGGCGAACATGTGAGGGAGGAACCCTTTAGAATGTGTGTTATTACAGGAAAACAACAATGATGGGCTAGTGTGAATTGGCCTGATGCAAAGTGGGTTTACTGTTACCACCATCATCATTTTCTAACAACAGTATTTCCCGACATGTTTCATCTCTGTTTTACTACAGCAATTTGCCAATTTGCCAATGTTGGATTTACTAAAGAATGACACATCATACTTTTCTCCATTTATAGTTACATTTAATGTTGTGAAACATCCATGAAACAAGTTAGTTCCTGTTATCACCTGCGTTGTAAAAAAAAAAAACAGCTCTGTCTCTGACTGTTACAAAGCTCTGACACGAGACACTCAAAAATGCTCAATATGCATCTCCTTTACCACTTTACTATATAAGCGATGACATTACAACAAGCTCATTAATATAAACCTGTGATATACCTTACATCCAGCACTCCTGTCTGAGCTGCTGTTATAGAAAATTAATCAACACATTCTGACCAATCAGAATCAAGAATTCAACAGCGTGGTATTATAAAATAACTTTCATAAATACACACACATTCATTTTATTAGATACAACTTTCTTGTAACTACATTCACTGGCGGTTGTTATCATGTGCATGCGCGTTGATCTGTTGCTACACTCACGCTACACACACAGGTCATAGGTCTTTATAGGTTTGTTGCTTTGATGCACATTACCGAGGAAAACCTGGACATGTTTGCATTGTCTGTTTTCACGCTCGACGACTTTACTTTTCTATGGTAAGTGTGACAATTGCATGAAATCTTTCCCCAGACCTTTTAAAAATCAAGTATCACTTTTCAGGAGTGATAACTGTTATTAATTACCTTCAATTCCAGCCTTGTGGTGTTAGCCTGGCATCTGTATGTGGCGAGGAGGAAATTCCCATTTGGCTATAAAGGAAAGTGTAAATGCAAGGTATCACTAGATTAACTATATAATATACTAATATCTTTTATTTCTAATATCTTTTCTTTTTCTAATGGAGATATGGCTTTAAATATGTTAATGTGTTACCTCCGAATCACATTCGCTGAAACTAACCACTGCTGAGTTCTTATCCACATCCAGCAGGTCTATAGGAACATCACTCTGTGGAGGAGGGAAAAAAAAAAAAGAAAAAAAAAAAATTTTTTTCAAAAGACTTTTTTAACTTCACTTATATTCCTGAGTGTATTTCTAAAACTATATGGTCAGATTTGTTGACTAGAGCTCCTCCGAGTCCGCCACGTGCTCTGACCTGTAGCAGCAGGTTATCGATGGCGGTCTGGACCTCCAGTGTGAGGCTGTAGCTGGCATCCTCTTGGCACAGAGTGAACCTGTCATTGATGTTAAAGACTGGCACGGCGGAAACAGCTGTGCTGGACTGAGAGCTCTGCTGGTATTTTTCCCGTCCCTGCATCACCTTCATCTGCAGCTGCTCCAGCTCGGTCCTGCATGCAAACATCCTCATGACTCTTCCATGAGAGAAGCTTATCTATAGGTGGAAGGTGGAACTTTGAAATGTACATTCAAAAGCGTATTTTAGTCTGTCATGCTAAAAGACGTATATTTTAGGGTAAAGTTGATCTGCTCTCGTCCCTGAGGCCCACAGTCCTGCAGAGATTCAAGATTTCATTGCTCCCAACATCCCTAGTCTACAATGATTATCAAGCCTTCTAAAGATTAAATCAGGTGAGCAGAGCAGTTATTCTCTTATCTTGTTTTAGGAAACCGTATATGAGAGAAATTTCACTCAACATAATATTAACATTTGAAGGGACCTTAGTTTTAACAATTTTTTGTTATTTGCATTATCATTCATAAGTTGTTTTTGATGTGTAGTTTTGTTTACTCGCAAACTATCAAATATTGGTCAGTTTACATGCTCATGAGCACTAAAATTTCTCGGGTTAAAGGAATACTCCAGTGTTTTTATTATGTTATGTTGATATTATGTCATCATATTGCACAGCCCTATTCTGTAACGTGTTATCAAAACAATAATTTTGTCATGAATTGTCATGAAAGAAATGTAAAACCTGTTCACACCCAATAAACCTAAACTTAAAATAATACAACTGCAATAAACATTTATGTGAAACAAATTTTATAGGATGCTTTTATGAATTTTTCAGTCAAGGGTATTAGCAGATTTAAGCCTGTCTTTTCAGAAATGGGTCTACATTTTCAAAGGGAAGAATATGTGGTTATGTCTTGCCAGTGTCGCTGCGTGGGTCTGCCTGCACCTGGATACCACAAAACAGGAAATCATTTGTAGAAGAATGTTAAAAGGATAAAACTACATCAGCTTTGCTTTTTGAATTTATGATTCTATTCTTAGATTTTTTATTATAAGTGAGATTCAGGTAAACCGGTTTTCTGCTCTTTTCTCAGTAAAGGTCCGTAGTAATTACACCTATGTTCCTGATGTGATGGAGAGAGATTAGGTTGAAAGAGAGTTCCTGAACTAAACAGTGTGCTGATGCTGAAGATGGCGCTGTAGTTCCAGCGTATGTAGAGTACCTGAGAGCGGCCACCTTGGCCTGGGTCTCTCGGCTCATCTTCACCTCGTCCCCTGGTCCTGCCTCCATCTGCTGCGGCTCTGTGGTGAGACCTGATACCCAACCTGCACACGCCGCGTTAGGAATAAGATACAAGCTCTTTTTTAATCAAACGAGTAAACTATGTACAGATGGATGCCAAGAAAGCTGCCCACACTGAGACGGAAGTGACTGGGTAGGTAAAATAAATGAATTAAGAGATCAAGGCTTTAATTTGTCCAACGGCACCTCAGCGATTGATTTATAGTCTTATCCGTTGCACTGTTGAGCTTAGCGGTGGTATCCTCCAACAAGGCAATGTCTCTGAAATATGTTAGCCAAATGGAATTTGTAGGAGTGGATGGTTCCACCCAAAGCTTTAAGACAGCCTTTTTGGCGGCGGCACCTGCTGCCAGTAAAGTCCTTTAGTGTAAAATGTCTGAGAAAACAGTGCATACAAAGAACGAGAAAGAACCAGACTATGCCTCTTGAAGGAGTACTGGAATCTAGCCACTTCCATAGTGAATGAGACGATACATTAGTAGGCCAGGGAACACCATAAGCCTTCAGAGCCAACCTCAGTGTCAGGTATAAGAAATAAGAGAACCCAGGTAAAGAGAAATGTGCACTCAAATTCGGAATTGATTTAAGGTCCTCATCACAGAAGAAATCCTTCATGGTGTGAATGCCGCAGTCAGACCAAGATGTAAGCTCTTTAGCAGTCTTTTAAAATGCTTCCTTGACACACTGCATGAGACGATCTCAATAAAATCTAAATTCTAAAGCAGACCACGTGTAAAGTCCCTCTCCACGTCCGATTATACGACGAAGATCCTCTAACCAATCCAGGCTCATGTAGAAAACAGACTCGTATAAACACAAACATTCGTCAGAGTGAGCTTGAGATAATAAAGATATTTTCTGTCTGCAGGTTTCATCATTGCACAAAAAAAGTTCAAACACTGCCACAACTGATCGTAACTCACAACCTAAGAATTCTTTTATGATGTGCAATATTTGCTGCGACAACAAAATCACTACAAAACACACCCAGTGTAAAGCCGGCTTTAGCGCAGTGAGCTTCGATGTTCAGTGGGGAAGAAAAAAAAAACGTAATGAATAGTGGGATGCGCTGTAGAATGGTGTGCAGCACAAATCCATGAAAAATGGCACAGAAAAAGAGATTTGAACAAAAACACTGAACAAAGAAGTTGTAGCTCACCTGTGTATGTTGTCGTGACAACCTCATCATATGACTCCTTTCCTACACACCCTCCCTGGATCGATGTAACACTTTCAGTCAGCACCTTGTAATTACAGAAATACCCAGATTAATGAACACACACAGAAGACACACCGGAACTTGACGTAAATCCAGACTTGAACTGGTTTCCACGTACGCTCTCAAACCGCAGCGTGGGTTCGTTGGAGTTGTCCAGTCCATAGATCTCGACCGTCCCGTCATCCCTCCCAACCAGGATGTCTTTTACTCCGTCACCCAGGATGTCAAATGTATCGATGCACAGCACACCTTGAGAAAAAAAATAAAATACACAAAACGTCAACTCATACAGATGCTTTAAAGAATTTCCAGGAGATTTCAGTCACTATTTTTGTTGTTCACTGAACAATGTTTAATTTTGCAGCTGGGTGGAAATCTTTTCTGGGCATGAATTATTTTAGCACATGAAAGAGTATCTATGAAAGGAATTGAAGATGCTGGATTAAACATACAATCTGTAATAAAATGTACACTTATATTTCCAAGTTATCGTATAATGACACTCTATTAACTATCTTTCTTTAACCCAAACAATTCTTAATAAAAGCATTTCTTAATAAAAAAATTGATATTTTCCATGTTTTACATTTTACAGAAATTAAATTAAAGCACGCTCTACGTACCCTAACATGCACAAAATTGTACAAAGTTTGTACTGTTGCTTACAGACATTGTTCCTCACCTCCTTTCTTCTTCTCATTGTCCACCTCCCACTTAGGGACAGGAGCTGAATGGGTTAACTGCACTAGACCCAGTTTGCCATCAGCCGTTCCGTAAAGCACTTCCTCCCCATCCTTACCTGAACCCCAATGGCATATCAGAAAAAAAAACCTTATATTTAGAATTCTCACATATTACACCCTCATATTTACATATATTTTCATAAAGTTCTCTCACCGCCATCTCTGTTGTGAAGCTCCAGAACAGACGGCGGGCCGGAAATCTCAAAATCATACAGCAGCTCTGATCCCTTACAGAAATCACAATATAGAGTGAAGGAAAGGAAAGTAATTCAATTACTGATCCTATTTCTATGTAAGGAATAAAACAGAACAGGGTGTCTGGTTATAGGAAAATAATCAACGACAGCATGGTGTGATCTTTTTTTCTCTTGTCATGAACCCGGAAATTGCGAAGGAAACTGCGAAGGAAACTGCGAAGAAATGTCTCCTCACAGAAAACCTCACCATATCCATAATTACACAGCATTTTCAATCTGTTTATATGAAGCATCCACTGTACAGGTCCCTGTGAATGAGCTGCTACTAAAGAAATGATAACGTATTACAACAAGCGCATTAATATGAACCTTGCAGCTACTGTTATAGAAAATTAATCAACACCTTCTGACCGGTCAGATCTGAGAATTCAACAGCACTGTGGTGTAAAAGCATTTAATGAGGTTTGAACTTAACATTTGGAACCACACGTATGAACAGAGGTTGTTCCTTTTTACCAGAAACATTTAATTTAAAAAAACTTTTAAAAAAACAACTAATAATTAATACATTTCCATAGGACTTAGCTACTGTGATGCTAACTGACCCCTATCATGTTTTATTCATTATTTGTGTTTAATATTGACATTACCTGTAATATGCGCAGTACTCTGTCCTGGCACGCCAGAACAGGCACCGTACGTCCCACCGTCTCTACCAGTAAACACACCATGTCATTGATCTTGTCCCCTGACAGAAAATAGTCCTGGTCTTTGCAGTCACAGTAGTGATTGTAAATGTAGCTGGCACAGACAAAAAGGTCCGCCCCAGAAACACGCCTGCCAACAAAGGTCAAATCTTGATATCCGTGTCTGAGCGCATAAAAAATATAACGCTGGAAAAAAATAGATTAAATATACATACAATGGAAATGAAATATTGACTCACATGGCGTTGATGCTCTCTGTCAGATTAGCCTCAAAAGAGAGGAACTGTTTGCCCTTTTTGGTGTAACCCCTGACCTCAGATCCCGAGCACACAAAGATCTTCTCCTGTGGTGTTCCTAATGCACCTCCCAGCTCCAGCCTGGAGATCTTCTGTCCCGGGAGACTTCTGAATACAGGCTGGATGGGGGGAAAAAAGAAGAAAAGAAAAAAAGAACATTCAGGTTTGAGATTATGAAAACATGCCACTAATAATATATATTTTGTTTCTTCTATTTATCTTTACAGCAACCTTTACAGACGACAGTGGATGAAGTTTTAAAAAGTATAAAATAAACTTGTGACATTAATCACAAGAAATTTAGTCAACAGATGTGAGAATGAATCAGCGATTATCTCCACACTGATGTTAGCGTGAACAGAGATCAGTGGAGTGAGGAGACGGTGATGAGGCTTGTGTTTAACCACCGTGAGTGATTTTTACCTCAGGTGATGAGATAGAGACTGACAGATGATGCTGAAAATCAAAGTGAGAACTCATTTCCTATTATATACTTATACTTCTTTCAAAATTTGGCAGGAGAGTTGTTTCTCCATAAGTAGATTAGTTTATAAATGTAAAGATCGGCACAGTGTCTTTCAGCAGAATTAGAATGAAACCTTTCAAGGTGCAATAGTGGATTTTTTGCTTGCTTATACTTGTAACCTGGAAGATATGTAGAACATGATAAAAAACAATGAATTAAGCTGTGGCCTCAGCAAAGGTGTATTATGTCGCTGAGAAAACCCATTTGGATAAACGACTAAAGGGTCCAGGTGTTTGGATGCGCCTCCTGTCAGTCATTTTATAGACATTATATGGGCCACGTAAGATCCTGAAGGTGGAGCTTGAAGATAGGAATATGGATGGGAATCATTTAAATGTTGAACGCTGCTAACTGTTAGAGTTAGTTGTTAGTTGTTAGTTCTGAACTGTTAGTTGCATCCTTAAACAACACCCTTAACTATCAGCTGTTCACCTTTATGCTATGAGCCAAGTGAAGTAATGCAAGTGTACATATTCTGAGCACCAGGAAATCACTTCCTGTCCACATATCGTACTTAAAATACATCTGGAAGTGTATGACAGTTACTGACAACTTCAATACTCACAACCGCCTCCGCCTTTTTCATCCCGAAACAGTTGACCACACCATCATGATCTGCAACAGCAACCTGAACAGAAACGCAAGAAATTAAGTTAGTACTAATAACAGTCGATGTAAGAGTTTGAGATGAGTCAGTGAGATGAATGATTCAGACACTGTTGCAGACCCTTCTGCTGCAGAATAATCTCAACCGGATGCTCCTGACATCTGCACTTCTCACGAATGGGTGTGTAACAACATGTCACGGAAACCTGGTTTATGCTGCCACTCTGAAAACACGTTCCCTGTCTGTCACAGCTTTCTGAACCGGATCAGTTTCATATACTCAGTATGCATGAAGTTTGGGACTTGAAATTTACACATATGGGGAGCTGTACTGTAGTGGCTTTGGGACTGCGGTTGCTGTAGTGGCTTTGGGGCTGCGGTTGCCACGAGCAGCTTCGTACTCAGGACTCCATCAGTGGACAGTGGATAGATTTTAACCAACCGGACTTCTTGCAAAAACTGTGATGAATTTACTGGCTGCACATTTGCACTATTTGTCCTTATAGTACACAATAATAGAAGGGATTTATTTATAATCGCACTATCCGTCGCACCCAGATGATCATGGGTTCCCTTTTGAGCCTGTTTCCTCTCAAGGTTTCTTCCTCATATCATCTCGGGGAGTTTTTCCTCAACACCGTCGCCTCTGGCTTGCTCATTAGGGATAAATTCACATATTTACAATATATTTTTTGTGAATCCATTTATTTCTGTAAAGCTGCTTTGTGACAATGTCCATTGTTAAAAGTGCTATACAAATAAAATTGAATTGAACTGAAGTGAAATAGGAAAGACAAAAAAAGCTGCAGGTTTCACTAAACCTTTATTCACCATTTAAAACGGTTTTATTTTTTATTGTTTAAAATCACCTTTTGTGTTGCTTTTCGACCAACTGCAGGTAAAAGTTTCATCGTTTTAGGAGAAGTCACTCCAACCTTGGAAAAGAAAGAGAGCAAAATAAGTTCTATCAAGGCAAGATGCTACAGGCAGAAACAACAATTTTGGTCATCATTTTTATGATTTTTCTTTTGGATAAATTGCATCAATAACACATTCTCTTAAACTGTAGTGATAAATTTAACAAAACTAAATAGCACAGGGTTTATTTCACTGTTTCCATCCACTCATTATTTGACTTAACAACTCTGATGAAAGATCTAAGCTCCGCCCACTTGGCACAATCACATCATACCATAAATCCCCCCAAGAAACTATAAGATAACTATATAATATAATAACTATAAAAAATATGTCAATTTATGTGTCATTATGAAACACATGTTCAGTTCCTTTATAAATCAATACATGAAATCATGTTTCTTCATGACCTGCATTCATGAAATTTTACATGTTCACTGCTTTTCTTATTTAGAAATATAAATGTTCACTTTATAGTTTATATTGAATCTGTAAAAGTACTTCTCCTGAGAGCGTCCTCGCAGTGAAATAAGCACTATAATTCTAACATCATCCAAAGACTGGATTTTTGGATTCATTTACTGTGCAATTTTATATATATATTTAATTAGACTTAACCTCATTTATATAGATAAGTGTAAAAAAAAAAAAATTAATAAATAAAAGGAAAGAAAAGAAAAGAAAAAAAAGTAAAAAAAGAGTAAGTAAATCAACTGGCGAAGACAGCTTTTAAAAAATTACCCTATTAGCCTGAAGTGCCTTGGCTTAAGTCATAACTGAATTTAAAAGCGATTATTATTATTATTATTATTATTATGTAATTGTGGCTTGCAAAAGCATGAAATCTCAGGACAAACTGGGTAGAGTTATAGCAAAATGCATGCATCAATGTAACCATGTGTAATAATAATAATAATAATAATAATAAAAATAATAATAATAATAATAATAATAGCAGCTGTAGCTGTATGAGAACACTCCTACCTGCAGATAATCAACATGCTTTAAATTGAGCTCCATCTTCTCAGTTTTGAAGAGTTCACAGCACACAGTAGATTTTAGGATTAGATTTAGGATTTTCCATGCCTCTAATACACAATATACAGGAGTGCTTCAGTTATATCGGTATCATTTGCGGCAGTAAAACAGCCAGGCAGATCATCACAAGTGAGAGGATTAACATGAACTCACGGATTAACGGCTCTGCTAGCTTAGCTAACGTGCAAGCTACACAGTCACACATATTCCTCCATTTTAGGCAATCTAAAGTAACTAGAGAGTAATCCGGATGCACAGAATACACTTTTACATCTGTATAACAAACTCCAAAATGCGCTACAGCGAGTTTAAGCTTCATAAACAGAGCAATAACTGGCTTTCCGAGCTAGCAAACGCTTTACTTAACGCTAGTCCGCCATGTTTGACGTTCCCTGCCCTGACACATCCACGGTTGCCGTGGAGACAGGGCTCCATTCCAAAATGGCTCATGAGTCGCTAGATAAGTGCGCTATATATTCGATTAATAAATGCGCCTGGAACCCTACGTAGTGCACTATGTATGTAACAGGAAGCCATTTGGGATTCAACCTGAAAAGTGATTTAAAAAATTTTTTTTGGTTATGCACCGCTCATGAAGATGAAATAAAAATAATTTATGAATGATTATGTAGAGATGAGTTCATTTATTAGTTATGTATAAATAAATATATACATAGAATATAAAAATATATGTATAATATCTAAATATATTTTTATTAATAAATAAGGATATGCATTTTTATTTTAAGGAAAAAAAACAATAACAAGCTTCAGATAAAAGGGATTATTATTATTATTATTATTATTATTATTATTATTATTTGATTAATTGGTTATGTTCTCATTAAACTGAAATCAGATGTTATTATGAATAATTATGTGCATACATTCATTAGCAGTCCACTAGCAAATAAAGATATTTTATTATTTATTATAAATATATACATAAAATATAAATATATAGATATTAATATGTAAATATATATTTATTCATAAATAAGGATATGCATTTTGATTTTAAGGCAGAAAAACAAGCTTCAAATAAAAGGGCTAGTTATTAATAATAACAATAATAAGAAGAATAATAATAAGAAGAATTTTAAATTTAGATGTAGGTTATGTTCTCATGAAATAAAATCTTGTGAATGATTGAGCACAGATGTTGAGATGTTGAGTCCAGATTAACAAATAAGAAAGTAAATGTATAAATATAAATAAATAAAAGTAAATATATAAATAAAAATACAATATAAGCATATAGATATAATATGTAAATATATATTTATAAATAAATAAGGATATGTATTACTAATTGTTGATTTTAGGCAGTTAAAAGGTTTTTTTTTTTTAAACCATTAATGCACAAAGCTGGTCTATAAAGCCTTCATCTTGTCTTGATGATGCCGAAAACGTTTAGTCAGTCCTGATCATCACATGAAAACAGATGGACCTTCTGATTGATGTCCACAGCCCCGTAGCAGAGCAAAAGCCTGTTTTGTAATTTATTTCTCCCCCATGCAAGTTGAGACCTGATCTACTTGTAATGAATGTGTGTGTGTGTGTGCATGTGTGTGTGTGGGGGGTTTATGTGTGTGTGTGTGTGTGTGTGTGTGTGTGTGTGTGTGTGTGTTTTCACCTGCTGAGAAATCAGGGAGAGTGACTGTCCTCCATCCACAGTGGGAGGGAACAGCAGAGGGAGCTTTTGGAAAAGCAGCACGAGTCTCATTCTGCGAGCAGCACAGCAGATGCCAGACGTGTCTGCTGAAGGATACACAGTGAGAAAAATAATGTCAAGGAGAAATTCATACCAGATGGACTGACACAGTCCCAGATCTAAGCACCTAGAAGGTCCCAGATCCGAGGACCTGGAATGTTTCATGCCTAACTACGTCTCACGAGAAGCCCATGAAGGACAACGGCTGTCGCTTTCACATCCGTGGAAACTGATGCCTGCCCCGAGACGGTTCCTGGTTGCCTCCACCTCTATGCCACTTGCAGTGGGATGGGGCTGGAACATATGCGTGTATCTTGGACTTCTAACCCTCCTTCTTCTGCTGATGGGACTCCTGCTGTGGATGGTTCTGAAGCAGCTGAGGAACTCTGTGGGAAACGTGGCCTTGCAGTCCGGACGCTCTTTCAGGGAGCCGCACTTTGGAAACTGCAGGAGCCTCAGGTTCTGAGAATGAAAACATTTTTGGAAAAATGGGGATTTTGATTGCTGCAAGGAAACAAAGTTCTGGGGAAGCCTATTTCTGAAATCACTACTCTCCCCGTAGACTGAGATTTCTCTGAGCTACAACAAAAGAAGACAAGACTCTGAAATATATTACCAGGCATTTAAAATCTAATTTGTCACAATGATGTCTCTAAACTGGTTGAATGACCCTTACTATTTTTAGTAATGTATTCTGTGTTGATTTGATTAAGAAAAGGTATGCTTCTTTCTCTTTACATATTGTCTTTATGTGTTTACTTGATTTTTCTTTTATAGATTCTGCAGTAAGCAGTTTACCTGTACCTTACCTCCACTTTAACATAGACTACAAGTGTTCCTACAAATGGATATTATTTCATTTTTACATGTTAATTCTACCATTATTAGTTAGAAGTGATTCTAAGTTGCATTCTTTAAATGGTCCTAAATTGAATGTCTATATGCGGTGTAGTGTAAAACACTGTATTTATATATTACATTGGTGGCTATTACACTCCGTATGATTCAGTAGTCTTTCATCCTGCGTCTGCAAAAATCCAGATCTGACAGCCTACAGCAACAAGATTTCTAAACATGATTTTTTTTTGTCTAATTAAGTCAAAGACACCAGAACGTCATCCCTGCCAAAGGCAGATGTTCCTGGAAGAGGAATCAGCGAACGTCCAATTTTCAGTTATCCATGCCTCACTGTCTCGGCTGTTCACTGTAAACTGAATATGTTTTTCAATAAGGTCTATGATGTGATAAACTGCTTCGACTCTTCTTTCCGCCTCATTATAATTCCACATCATGTTCCAAAAAAAAAAACATCTGCAGGACACATACTATGGAAATTCACACAAAAATCACTAATAATACATTTCATTCATTATTCATCAAAGTACATTTCCGTAAGGACTTGTGCTTTCAGATTCTGATGAATTATGGAGGTCTACTTTATGTACGCCTGCAGGTGTGACTCTGTAGAAGTGCGTGTCTGTGTATTTTACGGCTGTGGAATAACATATGGTTTGAATAAAACCAATGCTCTCAGGAGATCCAGCAAAGGAGATTGCTGAACCAAAAACTTGCATTTTATTAAATCTATTTGATTTTGCTTAGAATTAATCTGGCATTATAAAACTACAAAATATTTTAGCGCCCTTTTCAGACAAGGAAAAGTGCTGTTTACTGAATGCTCACAACCAGAACAAGACACAGAGCCTTGAGAAGAACGTCATATTATTAATCATACACACCAGATAATATGCCTACATCCTTTAGGTGATGCTGCTCTACTGGACTAAGTGAAGACAAATAGGAGGAATAAACTCAAATATTGTTTAAAGATGAAGCTTGTAATGCTTGCAAGTGTTTCTAGGCCTTCAGTAATCATATCATTTATCATTCTGCCATGAAACAGACCTGGCTAATTTCTTCATTTCACGTTTCTGTTTTTCCTTTTTTTTTCTGGGCCAGAAATGCTCTCCGCCTCCTCCTAGCTCAACTCTATTTCTTTCGTCTCTTTTTGGTGGTGTAGTGAGCGCTACCATTGTTGCTTGTGGGCGTTTTTCAAGGTCTAATGAGAAATGGTAGTAACCATAATGTATATCATACAGACCACCATGTTATTTATACACACCACTTGTTTACAATGTATTTAAATTTGTTTTAAATGTTATGTATGAGGCTTCATTATAGGTTTGTTGGCAGATTCGCAAAACAAGCTAATTGTACTAGCTACGTATAGTCAGGAGGGGGCGCTACTTCCTTCAAAGCTTTATTTTTCTTCGTAACGTCTGTGAAAAGTCGGATAGGACAGGATAAGATAAAATCATGGTTTCTTCTATTTTTGTGCTGTAAATGGGAACTAATTACAGGTAGGAACTAAAATTGTAAGTGAGGAAGTGAAGAAACCTCAGACCACACGTACCATAGAACTGATCTGAAGAATCATTCAAGCCCATAGCTTGGATTGGCTGCTTTACAGAGTCATAACAAATTTGTATAAAATTGAGAAAATCTTTGTGGCTTGCTGCTGTCGCTGTGTCATGCACATACATAGGAAATGAACGGTCTCTTGTCGCTTGTTAGTGTGAACGTAGGGTAAAAGGTAGTTTCAGCCGAGGGGGGTGGAGTCAGCGTGGGGAAGGCGGAGGCCTTGTTAATGTTTCCATTTTTTGCAATTGCACTTTATGGTCTGGTACATTTCGTCAATAAACACGGCCAAGAATCAGCTTCTTTCACAGAAACTACATACCTTCTTGTAGCCTGTTGGCAAACATGCAACATTGTCTTGTCCAATACAAAAGGATGAACTTTTTTAAGTCCAGGGACAATACCTTCCTCTGAAACGCTCATTGTGCTGTAGTGTTTAAAAATGTTCCCTCTGATAACAGTTGTGTATACATGGACATGCAGAGAGCCAATCAGATTACAACCTTCAACATTATGAAGTCTGTAGCCACAAAAGTGTACAAAAGATCAGCATTTCAAACTCTTTGAATAAGATTAAGTCAAAATTACCGGATCATTGAAGGAAATATTCCAACAATACAGGAGCTGGACCCAGAGCCTTGTATAAGCAAAGCCTATCCTTTTCATTCAGGCCATAATCTGTTCAAATACAGTCCCTAGTATCACTGATGAGTGATCATTATAACCTGAAAGAGCAGACTCACAAACAGCTTCTACTCAGGAATAAATGCCTCATTGCTTATGATACGCAGAAAAATAATCTAAAGTGAGTCACGCAGTTATTCAGCCTCCTAGGCTCTCTTCCTCACACAAAACACTAATTATAGCGTGTGCTCCTGTACTCCAAGTTAGTACTGCCTTTCTTGTCTGTCTCTTTAAAATTGTGTGTGTATCTCTGGTGTGTACATTTCTGTAGACCTTGTAACCACATGCCCCAGGGTTCATGTGTAAATTTTTTTTTAAATTTCATGTGCAAATATTCAGTTGAACATGTGCAATATGAATGTGCAATATTTCCATTTCTTTGGCATTATTCTTACTTCCGCTCTTTTTTTCCTTTAACCTAAATGTGCAATATGTCTTGCATGTTTGTACTTGTGCAGTATTTTCACATGCACTGTTATCATCCCTTTCCATAGGAACCTTATGAGAATTCTTAATCTTAAATCTTTAAGAATTCTTTTTTTTTTTTTTTGATAAAAGACGACCACACAGCGATCACCGGGTAATCTAGGTCAGGGTTAGGGTTGTACATATTTATGTGGTACTTAGTTTGGCTAAATTTGTGCATGCAACCTGACAGTGTTGTGCTTCGAACACCTCCATGCCTGAGGCTTATTATAGACAGCTAATATACAGACAAACTCAAATGAGTTGAAAGACGAATAGATGTGATTGTGTGATGTGCAAGCTGCTTGAGCACGTCGTATATTATTCTAGACAATATATCTTTGAATCCTCCCTTATCCAGATTTCTGAGATGACGAAATTTCTGAATTTACGGGGTGCTGGCACTTCCTTTATCCACCATCAAAATCAAACACTGGTTGCAGTTAATAATGCTGCTAAATGCTGCTAGAATCAGTTTGTGGTTAAGGAGTGTTGTGTATGTGTGAATGTGTGTAAGCGGGTGCTGGGACAGTAAATCCAACTCAACACCACACTGTGAAGTAAACAACTAAGGTAGAAATATATATATATATATATATATATATATATATATATATATATTTCTACCTCCACTGTAATATAAATTACAACTGAGTCCACCAGTTCCTGCTTAATGTGCAATATTTGGATAATAGGATGGTGATTGTGTTGTGTGTTGTGTTGTCGGTGATGCGTGTGTTGTAAACTGTATCGTTTTGTGAACAAACACCAAGAAAAATTTGCAATACATGTAAATGTATATGGCGAATAAAATAAAATAAAATAAAATTCATAATAATCTATGTCAGAAGTGCATGAAATGTGGTTTATGCACACAAATGTGAGATTTTTGAACATTTTAGATGATGACTTGCCATTTTAGATGATGTTTGTGGCCTCTTGGAGATAAAACTGAAGTGTTTCAAATTACTGATCATTTTAAAGTGGTGATTGTCAACATAATCAGAGCAGTCAGAGAGATATTGCAGAGAAAAATGATGCAGGCAGCTTCCAGGTTAGAGCTGGAATATAAAGCGACCCAGGAGAGTGACAATCATTTGTCTTTTTTAGTTTTCACTTTGAAAGCATAATTGGCTGGAATTACTGGTGTATGAAGCATGATGTAGCATTGATTCATTGTCTTCATTCATTCATTTTTTTCGTGTTTTGCTTAGAACATTTTTCTTTTGCTGGAAAAAAAGAAGAAGATCTTTGGAAAATCTCAAAATCCCATGCTGTATATTGCCTTATATACATATGCCTTTTACTTCAGTTCACAAAATGTCAGATCTTTTAATTATGATTCTCAGAACTCCGTTTTCTTCTTCATTACTGTAATGTAGGCTCTGGATCCAGCACGACCCAGAACAGGATAATGTGATTACTGAAGATGAATGAATGAATAAATGAATATCTCTAGGAACTGGAGTGCAAAGAGGATGTATAACAGGTAAAGATTACGTTTCAGAGTAATTGTAATCACCACCTGAAGTTGATCAAATGACAAACTCACATGAGTAACGTGCCTCGATTATTCAGCAAGGCGGAAAATCATATCCTCATAGACAAGCTGCAATTCAATCTTGCCTGAGCCTCACTTATTCAATCACACCAACTTCATATGTGTTCTATAATGCATCCTGTGTGTGTGTGTGTGTGTGTGTGTGTGTGTGTGTGTGTGTGTGCGTGTTTGTGTGTGTGATGTTTATTGAGCATGCTTGCACCGCATTGGCCCGCTGCAGATCTGGGTCGAGCAGAGCGCTCAGGTAATCTGATAAGACTCTTCTCACATCGCTCCCATGCTGCCAGTAGTGCTCCAGGTAATTAGGGCTTTGTGTTTTTGCACACTGCTAATCAGAATGATGTGTGATGTACGTGACAGAGACATGCTTCAGACAGTCCTCGAGCCATCAATCACTCACACCACTCACCTGGCTGCAGGATTCACTGTGGTTTCCATTTAATTTTTGTCTCTTTATGTTTGCTTATGAGCATCACATGTACACTAAATTATTACAGGAAAATCTGAACAGTTTTACTTGGTCTAATTGTTCATATTTTTTCATGAATTTAAAGCATCTTTTTTGACTTAAATGTGTAAAAAAAAAGGCTATATAAATAAATATGATTATATTGTTTATATAATCGTTTATTTTTTATTTACATTTTTTTATTTAAATGCTGTACTCTAATACATAGTTTAGGTACAATAATTCAAATAAAAAAATGTTTTTATTATTAATAAAAAGCTTAATAAGATTATTAATAAACATTAATTATTATTTTTTATAATGTTTAGATGTGTTTTGTTGAAGAAACACTGAAGCTGAATGAATGAATGAATGAATGAATGTAAACTCTTACAGAAATGGGATGAAACGTTTATGTCTGACATCAGCAGGGGGCGTGGCTTGGGCTGCAATGAAAACTAGTGCCGCGTCTAGAGCGCTGCGCTCGCGCACAGGTGAGAGGGTAGAGCAACAGGTAAGTTTTCTCTACTTCTGTAGTAGGTTAATAAACACAGAACAGCCTAGTTTATAAAGGAATATATAATCAATCTTGCATATACCAGCTGCATATTTCATTATTATTATTATTATTATTATTATTATTATTATTATTATTATGTATTTTTTTTTGTAGATTTTATACACTTCGGACATCACTGAATACTGAACACATGGTAAGAGCAAACTGTGAGCAACAAATGAATGGACTTAAAAATGAATGTTATCATTAAAAAAACAAAGAAAGAACACAAATAAAGCTTATATGACTTTATCAGTACTTTTTTTTTTTAAATTTAGATTATCTTTGTATTAAATTTTTTTTTTTAATCATAACCTTTTCAAAAATATATATATTCACCATTGTTTCAAATATCTTAAAATTATTACAGCCAAATATTTGACAGTTTTAAATGAAAAGGCCTGTGTAACAGCAGTGAAGGAAATAAGCGGAATGATATTAACATTACTTTGATTCGGATTTCAGAATACCACTGACAGGGATCTGAAAACCTTAAGAAAAGAAAAGAAGAAAATAATATTAAATATAATAACGATGTCCAATACTACTGCAGCTAATAACAAGCCAAAATGAGGGACATTGTGTTAATGTTAGGGATAGAGATCTACATACTATCGCAATACTTCAAGATTTTTCCACGATGTCTAGTTTTATTGTAGGTAAATTTAATCATATTTAATAACACATAAGGGACGAATAAAATAAGGAATGTGACATAATCTTGTTCCTGTACAATTTTAATATTTTAATCTAATTATACAGCTACAATCTGCATTATTCGCAGAATAATTAAATATAATATAATATAAGTGTTCAGAATAAACATAGCACAGCCCTCTTATGGAGTTCTCCAAATATTCTTTGGATAATTAATGTTTCTTAGCTTCCAAAAGGGTTTTTCTAGGAATTGTTCTGGGAATCACTCAGTTGCCGGGTTCTACAGAAAATCTTTAAGGGTTCCTCCAGAGAGAAAACTGAAGAACACAGGTTTTCAGGTTTAGATGAAAGATTTGCTCTACATTATTACTCTTGCGCTAATCTTTTCGAACTCATTTCCAAACTTGTTTTCAGTTATCATGATTTTAGGATTAGGATCAGGTTCTATCTAGATTATGAATGCTAGTAACCTCAAAACATTCATTTGACTCTGTAGTTAATTGGAGCATCCAAACAGGATGTGAATAAATAAAGACTTCAGATGAGATAGGGCGCGCAAGGCTTCGGGGAGTCTGAGATGCTCTGAGGTTCTCAGTTGTGCTGGACAAATGTAATAGATCTCTGGAGGGCTGGATTACAGCAGATCGGACTCCTTTAATCTACTCATTTAATCTACAAAGATTAGTGATGCTTGGCTTGTCACATCACATGTTTCTTTAACTTTGCTGTTCTGATCAGTGTTGTGTAACATCGCCCCAGGCCATCACTTTAGAGTTTATAGCAATACAAATGTCATATTAATTATGAAATATCAATTTAAGTGATGATAAATACTGAGGAAAATTGGGTCCTATAATGTGGGAATATAAATAAATAAGAAATCTACTTTTTTGTTCAAACAGTAATTATTTTGAGTGAATACAAATATGAAAAATGGTAATGGTAACATTCATTTTTTTTTTAAATTAATGTTCATATATATATATATATATATATCTCCAGTGTGTATGGGAGTTTATAGATATATTTAAATAAGATAAATGTGATTTTAATAAATCAAAATATAATCCCAGTAGTGCTATTAAACACTAACAGAAAGACTAGAAGTTTACCCTCCTATTCAAATCATCGTTTAGACACAATTTTGGCGATAATCTCACCTGTTGAAATGCTGTGCTTTGTTTTTTCTTGTGCTAGTACATGAATCTATTGTCCATCAATGATTTACCTCAGTAAAGGATGATTCTCAAAGCATTTGCATAATAATGAGAAAGAAGCTTCACAAATATAAAAACTGTATAACAGGAAGAGGAGCTGGAAGTAGAGGAGACTAATATCTCTCACCTCCTAACGCCTGAGCTGACAACATGAAAATGACATTTAGAGACATTTCCGATTTGGTCTCCACAAGAATAACAGTGCACTGGTATTAGGAAATGATATCAAAATTCAGGAAAGCCCTGCTTTAAAAGGGCTGCATACGGACAATCAATGTGTGGATATTTTTATATTTTAGGAAAATATATATAATATAAATTACCTCTAAGTCACTGTAAACTAACATAAACTTCTGTAGCTCTCTAGACTATTTGTTATTCTCAAACTTTATTAAATTTGTGCATTATATATATATATATATATATATATATATATATATATGTGTGTGTGTGTGTGTGTGTGTGTGTGTGTGTGTGTGTGTGTGTGTGTAAAAATTTAAGTAAAAAAAATGTTTTTGTACTGATCGCCTTAGATTTTTAAAAGCTCGATTTAAAAAAAAAAAGTGTTATTTTTGGAAAGGTTTTCCCTCGTTGTGTCATGCAACAATCTGAGTAAATTTGGTTTGTTCAGAAGTGATATTTTCTAATATTTTTGTATTCACTATTACATATTTTACACCTGAATGTAAAAAATTTTGACATTAGAAGATTTTTTTTAGAAATTTATTATTTCAGGCATTCTGTTTTAGCCCTTTTTTTTCTCATGGGCAATCTATTTACTTTTTAATATCAGTAATATTTAGACAGAAACAAAATTCATACATCATGCAATGTTAAGAGAAAAATTAAGAGAAAGTATAAAAGGATCTGGACATGCATATAAATAATTTATACATGAAAGGGTTAAATGATTTCAAGAGATGGGCAGAGGTCCAGTGATTTGCTGTTCGCTGTGTCGAGTGATCAGGCTGTGCTTTGTGCTTCAGGCTTACAGAGGCAGTGTGAGACCCTTTGTGCACTTCAATGCCAAGCAGGACGCTGATATCTTACGAAAAGCCATGAAAGGGATCGGTGAGGAAGCTATATTTATCCTGATGGCCAAACTGAGCTTATCTGTAATCATGTATTCCATTCACATCAAATATAAAGGTCAAACTCTCTCTCTCTCTCTCTCTCTCTCTCTCTCTCTCTCTCTCTCGCTGTGCATCAGAGAGTTTCTTTCTAAGTGAAAATATGTGAATGCAGCAGCTGATTAATTCTAAGTAACTCTAGGCTGCATGTCCGTAAGGGTAAAAAGTTCAGACAGTAACTAATGATCTCATTGTTCTCACTTCACCCAAAATCAGCCATCTATATCTGTTATAGTGTGGTAATTACCAGACTCTATCACTCACTGTGTGTGTGTGTGTGTGTATGTGTTACAATGACTCACACCATTTGCATACTAATTACTAACAGCACAGCTTGCCATTTAATTCTTTAATTCATTATATAGTAAATAAAAAAAAAGTTAGAAGTGATATCTGAGGAATAAAACGCAACGGGGTGGTCTGCATCGCACCACCCTGTTGATTATTTTCCTATTTTTTACACAGCATGTGCTGAAAAGTTTTATTGCTCTTATATCACAGCAATTTGCCAATGATTAAAATTTACTAAAGAATAACATGGTTTACTTTTTATCAGTTTTTAGTCACAGTTTTTAGTTTTTAGTTAGTGACATGTCATGTTGAGGAATGACGTGTCCTCAAGACACTTCAGTTGCTCTTATGTCTTTTGACTAGAGGGTTCAAAAATGCTTGACCAGCAGTATATGATAACATGTAATACTGATGGTAAATGAATAGGTGAATTACGGTACATGCTTGCCTCATAAGTGTTTAGTAAGTGTCAGGAAATTTACTTAGGCTGCAATCATTTTTTGTCAGCGCTCTTGTGAGGATTAAAAACACATAATTGCCACTCAGCATGCTATTACCTGTGGTTTAGTCATTCTTGTAACTCTGCGTGTGTGGTTTCTGCACAGGCACTGATGAAGACACCATCCTCATGCTCTTACCCGCCCGGAGCAATGACCAGAGACAAGAGATCAAGGCAGCTTATAAGAAAGCACATGGCAAAGTGAGACCCACTCATATTCACATTCATTCCTTCACTGCTGATCTAATGAGTCTCTTTCACTATCCAGAAATCTTAAACTTAACATTTTTTGCTGTCAATCTCAGCCATTGGCTTTTTAATATGTTTTTCCTTTCTGATTAAAATAGGACTCTCTCTGAGTTTGACCCTCTGTATTGCTGTATAGTATTTGCTGAGGTTATATGGGATTCATATTGAAAGAAGCTGACTGTGGAACTCAGGACTGTATGATAACATGCATTTCAAATTTGTGCACGTGCGAAAGAACATGATCAATGGCTAAAGAAATCACTTTCAGACCCCCTGGCCTGTACTGTTAGTGAACGATGACTCTATAGGGAACCTCTATTAACAGGGCTGTCAAGCCAAGACCTCAATTACTTTGCAGTCAGTCAATGACTATATATAATCTTTACAGCCTATCTCTCTCTCTCTCTCTCTCTCTCTCTCTCTCTGTAGGACCTGGTGAAAGACCTGAAGTCTGAGCTGGGAGGGAAGTTAGAGGACCTAATCATGGCTCTGATGACTCCTCCTCGTGTGTATGATGCAGATCAGCTCCATAAGGCCATCAAGGTCCTGTCAATTGCCCCCACATCTGTTTCTTGCTTTTCAATTATTTGAAAACCTATTTGAGCCCATAAAGTCTTTGATATATTGAATGTTATATAAAAGACTACTATATGGTGTTTAAAATGAGAGACAGAGATAACACTTTCACTCTCATCGAGAAATCCAGATTGAACAAATACACAAAAATGTATTCACCACATATTGCATATTGCAGATGAGCAGCTTTTCTATTTTATCTAAGGTATAAATCACGATGGCTCATGCTGTTATAGGAAAATAATCCAGGACTGGGTGGAGAAAAACAGAAGTGTGAAATGGATTATTTTCCCTTTTTAACAGCACATCCAATAGTGTTTCATTCCCCTTGTACCACAGCGATGTGAGTGACTACAATTTATTAATGAACACCACTTTGTGCTTTTTAACCATTTACAGTTGCTTTAAGTGTTTAAAACACTGTGGCGACAAATTAGTTCCTGTTATCACTTACGTTAAAAAAATAAAGGTTATCATGTTACAGAGAAACTGAAACTCCTTTTTCTTGAATACTTTCTCATAGAGAAAATTTACTGACTGTTACAAAGTGCTGACAGTGAAGACTCCTTCCAGAAATGTTAAATACATGATTATACTGTTTTCTTTGTTGAATAACAACACATTTTTTTAATAGAGCAAACCACTAAGAATAAACTATTTGTTTTTACTTTTCAGCACTTTCACTAGTCTGCGTACAAAAATGATCCTCCTACAATGGTTAAATCATTTAAAAAAAAACAAACATATTTCTAAAGTTTAGGATATACTGTATATATATCACATAGTATCTAAACTAGAGCATGGTTGTGATGTATATTATTATTTACCTTTTTTTATTTTTAAATTATTTACACATTATTTACCTTCTGTAATATATTATAGGGAGCAGGTACTGATGATAAAGTTCTGATCGAGATCCTGGCTTCCAGAACGCCTGAGCAGATAAAGGAGATCATCAAGATATACAAGAAAGGTAATCTTTACCATACCTGAGAAAAATATTATGCTGTACATATATATTGTAATGGTTTATAATCCCACTACTGGGTGTCACTCAGAAGAGGATGGGTTTCCTTTAGAGAGTCGTTCCTCTTATGGAGGAACATTTATTCATTTGGCAGATGCTTTTGTCCAAAATGATTTTAATTGAGCTGAGCAGTTGAAGATGTTGACACTGTTGAATGCTTAGCAATATTAACTGGAAATCTGGGAATATCAACATCCAGTAAATTTCTAGCGATAATGATAGCCATAATGACCTGTCACATACGTCTTGATAGATGTACAGCAAGCGAGATGGAGTTTTCAAGTGGACTCCAAGATTTATTACTAGAGTTTCTATTATTCCATTGCGAGAAACCCACAGTGACACTGTGTGCATTCATAGCCACCAGACGCCAATGTGTGTGTCACTTGATCCAGAAACTGGAGAAGGAAAACCCATCCCTTTTACACCAATGGAAAATATGACGGAGAACGCTTTTTAAAATCGAGCCCTTCTAATATGTCCCGTCTGGCTCCATTAAGGTTTGAGTTGTCATTAATCATTTGTTCTTCTCTCATGTTTCAAAACCTAGAGCATGGAGGCAAGCTGGAGAAGGACATCATGGGAGATACGTCTGGACACTACCAGAGGTTGCTGGTTATGCTTTTACAGGTAAATCACGTAACTTGAAATTTTTTATAATATTAAAGAATATGCTCACAGCCCATAAGTGGTCATGATTCTGAGGAAGTGGTGGTTCAGTGCTTAAGGTTTTAGGCTACTGATGGAAGGTTGTGAGTTCAAATCCAAACACTACCAAAATGCCAAGGTCTTTGAGCAAGACACTTAACCCTCAGCTGCTCAGTTGTATCCTGTCTCATTCACTTTGGATAAAAAGCATCAACAAAATGCAAATGCAAAATGATGCAAGTCATTTAGTGCCTTTGATCTCTGATGGTGTCTTTGAGCAAGTTGATTAACCCCTTAAACTCCACCGGTGGAGATCCCTTACTCCTGAAATTACAGACTTTTCATATTAGTTTCAAATGAGTTACTGAATATTTCATGGTAATTCCTGCCTAATATGCTTTAAGTTGCATAACTAAATAATAAATTAGGAGTTTAACGGGTTAATGGACATGGACTTAGCTGAAAAGCATCAGTTAAACACAATGCAAATGGAATGAAACCAGAAGGTGACACAAGGGCAGAAGGTCAAGCTACAGTTAGTTTGTGCACAGAGGTCAAGATGGTCAAGATGGCAAGATGAGAGATGATAACTTGAAGCCATGGAAACAGTGAGAGAGGTGATAATGCAAGATCAGCCACGATCTCACCACTATCTGATCAAAACTGCTCTAAAGGTGGTCCAAGCGTGAGGATTAATTGCACCTGGGGAGTAAACAGCTGGTAACTCAATCGCAGAGGTTGCCAGGTTGAGAAAAGCTCATCAGCTCTGTCTAATGAGGAATTGTAGGTTGATATCGGTCTTGCCTTGCAAAGCGTCTTGACTTTTAATGTGCTTTTGTTCTCTTCAGGGAGAGAGGGAGCAGGGAGTGGATGAAAGCCGAGTGGAGAAAGACGCCAAGGTAAACAGATCATGTTTATGACTGCTTTCTTGGTCTTATCTTGCCTAAATGAAACAATCATAGGAAAGAAGAAAAAGCTAATCCTAGGTCATGTGGATTCTAAAAAGGTTTAAAGATATGAACTTCTATAAAAGATCAAGATATTAAAATAATGATGGTTTCTTTGTTCCGTGTTTATTAGTATGTTATACAACAAGGTGTGACAAGTTTAAGGTGAACTTACAGGTAATGTGATACACAGGTTTACTTTACAGATGTCTTGCTGGTCGTGTTGCAGGAATTGTTCGCCGCTGGTGCGAAGAAAGTTGGCACAGATGAAGAAAAGTTCATCCACATCGTGGGCAACAGGAGCATCGAACACCTGAGGCAAGGTAATTGCAGGTGTGTGTAAATACTGAAGGAATGGTAAGGAATGGTATATATATATATATATATATATATATATATATATATATATATATATATATATATATATATATATATATATATACAGTACTGTGCAAAAGTCTAAGGCACCCTATATTTTTTTAGTACAAACTTTGCTGTAGATTTGTATTTTATGACTTCTACATTATCAAGTCAGTACAAAAACATTTAGTTTTCCAGGACAAAGTTAAATGTTACAGAACAATGTTTGTATGTCAGAAAAGAAAGCAGGATATTACATAAGAGACACTTTTCAGACAAAAAGAAACATAATGAAGGCTGCTGGGTTTTGCTGCAAAAATTAGAAGCAAGTGCAACAGTCAAAGTCTCCAGAAGAGCTGCGGCTGCTTCTGCAAGATGCTCAGTAACACTTACAGCTCATTTCCTTATAAAACTGCACACACTGCACCTGAGATACTGTTTTCTTTTAAAGCAAAGGATCGTCACACCAAATATTGACTTTGTTTCATTTATTACTATTTACTGCTCTTTATAGTATTTTTTTAAAATGTTTAAAACGTTTACAAAACATTTAATTTCATTATTTTTGAAGGCATCATTGCTCTACAGCATTTCTTTGCGCGTGCCTAAGACTTTTGCACTGTACTGTATATATAGGTATGTAAGGAATTAACGATGAAACAGTCAGATGAATTGGATCAATGTATCGATTTAAAAGGCAACAAACGAAATCGATGCAGTAATATAAATTCATTATTATTGAATATAATTGATTATTATTGAAAAATGTCAGATCAGTGGTGTGTAAAAATATTAATATTGTATAATGATGTGTAAATAGGCTAGCAAGATGATTTGATGAAGTCTAACACTTAAAATAGTCCTTCTCCACGTCATCATTTGCAAATTAATGGCCTACCTCAGATTCTGAACAAAGTTGGTCGCATATCGATCGGAGGCTTCTAAACGGATTCGTATCATATTGTATCGTAGCAGATTGGGTGGTATCGTCTAATATCGAATCATTGCCTTAAGAAATCATATACTATTGTGTGAAAGCCTGAGAGTTACACCCGTATAAGGACTAAAACATGATGGGGCGTGCTGTTATAGGAAAATAATCAACAATGGGGTGGTGTGATTCCTATAACAACACATCCTGTAGTGTTTTATTGCCAACAATTACATTTCTTATTAATTAAAGAATTATATTTCATACTTTTTTTTTAATCAATTTATAGTTACATTTAATATTGCGAAATGTTCATGAAACAAATAAGTTCCTGTTATCGCTTATGTTACAGAAGTTTTTTAAACATTCCTGTGGCACAACTCTTACTGTTGGAAAGTGCTGGAAGACTCCTTCCATAAATAAATGAATGACTATACTTAAATAATGACACTTTGTTACTATAGAAATGATAACATATTAGAAAGAGCACATTGATATAAACCTGTAATTTGCCTAGCAGCCAGAACTAATGTCAGAGCTGCTGCTATTGGAAATTAATCAGCACCTTCTGGCCAATCAGAATTGAGAATTCAACAGTACAGTACTGTGGTGTAAGTATATGGAATAAGCAGTTACTATAAAACACCACAGTGAAAGTAAGCTGTAGTAGCATGGTTTAACCGTTACTACTGATACACTGAAGTACCACAAAATAATCATGGTCTAGTAAACTATGCTGACTTTATTAATGCTAGGACACTGTCTGGAAAGTAGAAATGCTTCAAGTGTTCCTTCTTCCTCGCCCTAGTGTTCGATGTGTATAAACGGATAGCTGGCTGTGACATTGAAGAGAGTATATGCGGGGAGTTTACTGGCAACCTTGAGGCATTGCTCCTAGCAGTGGGTAAGAAAAATACAAAAATAAAAGTGGAATATATTAGCAAAAGACATTTTTGTCTTAGTGCTTCATAAAAAGCATTCTCACTAGAATGGAAATGAATTGTCTTCACCTTTTTTTCTTCCCAGTGAAATGTGTGAAAAGTGTCCCAGGATATTTTGCTTACTCCCTACGTGACTCTATGAGGGTATGAATTACAATTGTAGTTCCACTGGGATACACTGGAAAACTAGCACCAGTTTGTTCCTTTTTTGTTCCTGTGTTTTATTTGCTGGTCTGCGTTCCCCAGCGTGCTGGCACTGATGACGAGACTCTGATCAGGATCATGGTGTCCAGGAGTGAGGAGGACATGCTGGACATCAGAGCCGAATACAAGAAGATGTATGGAGAATCACTGTACCGTACCATACAGGTAGGTGCAACACATTCACACCTCATTACTCTGATATATAAACACACACACACACACACACACACACACACACACACACACACACACACATACAAAAGCGAGGGTTAGTGTACTAGAGAATGGTGTGAACTGGAAGTGCTGAAGTAGGAACTTTACTAGTAAGTCTCATTGCTTTCAAAACACACAGCAGGATAAAATGACAAAAAAAAAAAAAAGACTGTGAAAAGTCTGAAACATTACAATATTTATGTCTGATTTTGTATTTTTCTTTGTCTTCAGGAAGACACCGATGGCGATTATGGAAAGGCTCTGCTCTACCTGTGTGGTGGAGATGATTAATTCTCACTTTTCTTTATTAACCTGTGGTTTGCTTATATCCACTCATTATTCATATTTATCATCTCTGTAATTCTTAGCCATAGGTAAGCTATTTTATATGTTTTATATTAGTAACAGTTAGTATACATACATACATACAGAAATTTCTGTTCATAACATCTACATAACATCTAGACTCATGTCTACTTTTTATTTTAATCTTTAATTATGTTTAATGTGTTCGTGATTCAGTAATTCAGTGGTTGTAGTGGGTAGTGTACCAGAATGGAGGTACCAGAATCCCCACCAGAGTAGTTAAAGTGACTTGATATAGTGTGATTACATATTTATTCATTTTGAAATAAATCTTTTTTTTCACTCATTACTTTTTCACTTTTATACATATGATTTCAGATTGAAAAGCTTTCCTTAAGTTACAAATGCTTGTCATTAGGGTGTCTTTTGTGTCTTTAGTTGCCAAGGGGCTGTGAAATTTACCTTTAAAATTATTTCATTACTGTATAATAAATAATTAGATCATTAGGACCTAAGGAGCCCCAGGTGACTAATTAATAAAAATAATGCATGGCTATAACTTATTAAGGCATGGGAACAAGATCATTAAGTCGTGCGAACAAAATAAATTAGTTGTCGCCTGACTTAGTAACATGAAAGAACAAGATAATAAAAAAATGAAAATGAAAAAAAAAAACTATTTTAGGAAGAAGAACAGAAATTAATAATGCATTGTGCATGTAACATTGTGTTTTCTCTAGTGTGAATCTGAAGTAAAAGAGAGAAACCTAAGTGGTCTCAGTAAAACCCTGTATATATGCACTTAATGGATGGATGGATGGATGGATAGATAGATAGATAGATAGATAGATAGATAGATAGATAGATAGATAGATAGATAGATAGATAGATTAATCTCAGAATGAAATTTACACATTACAGCAGCAAGCAAAAAGTAGAGTGATCAAGCAAGGACTGTTCAAGAAATAATAAAAATAAATAGATTCAGGAAATATTATATAAAATATAGAAATATAGAATATAAAGTAAATATAACAAGTCCTCTGAGTAAAGTAAGAGTGACAGTGCAGTGATATTAGGGAAGAATGAAAGCAAAGATGGCTAGCTACAGCATTCACAGTGCAAGAAGAAGATGCAATAGTATATACTACAGTACTAGCAGTGTAGGAGGCTACACTTCATTATCTTGTTCCCTCATGTTCCTAATTCTTGGTCATGACTTAATTATCTCGTTCCCTGTTATACACAGGACACATTTATAGTGTTTGTGACTTGGTGCAAAAATGCACCCGCACAGCACATAACCTTTGGGCATAACCTAATGTTTTTGTAATGGCATTTCCCTGCCAATAGGTGGCAGAGTTGTACTGACAGGTCAAGTCCAGTTCATTGACTCTGTCAAAAGAAGCTTGAGGCTCACCTAAACCAGAAAAAAAAATTACTGCAATTACATTCACCTAGAATGATCTGAGTGAGCAAAAGGTTCAAGCATTACATCACTTTTGACACCCGTCATCATTTCAAGTAACACTTGAAGTAGCACTTCATCTAGCAAAAGGGCTTGGACATCGAATGGTGACATCACAGTATCTTTAGTCCTACATTACATACATTAATAGATCAAATCTGTTCTGTTGTTTCATGAATGTCTCATCTCCAAACTCATAACAAAGTCATATCAAAAATAAAACATAGTTGTTGGTTAAACCTTTTCACTGGTGCAAATCTGTGGATAAAAGAATTTAACTGACTCACCTAAACCAGATGAAGCCAATACTGAAAAATCTTCCCGCCAAAAGTGATTTGTTTGATGAAGTGATGAAACATTAGTCTGCAAAAGTGTATCCATTAGTCTATCATTATTCATACTGCTAATCATGTCACTTGTAGGCTTACAATGGTAACTACAAATGGAAAATACTTGTTGATTATTGGCTGTTTGATGTTGATTAATTTCTGAGTAGCTCTCATAGTAGTTATCAAGGTGAACACTGAATGTCATTACACATGGATAACATGTATGATGTTCTTTAAGAAATTAAAAATGTTGCTGTTTCTGTGGGATAAGTGAAATAAAACATTTCAGGACGTGCTGCTATCGGAAAATAATCAACTTCAGGGTGGTAACAGTTTCTCTGCTTTGCATCAGGCCACATCACATCATCCTGTCATTGATTATTTTCCCTTTTCATAAGATTATGAACGTAGTATGAGCAAGCAAAATATTTACACTGCAAAACTGCATCTTACCAAGTTTCTATTCTATTCTATTTCTTATTCAAGCTTCTTTCTAGAAATAAATGCTTAAAATCAGCAAAATTATCTGCCAATAAAACAAGGCCATTTCAAGCTTGAAATTAAAATAAAAATAAAAATAGGTTTAATAATCTTATACTCGGTTTATGGTAATCTTATAATAGGAAATACTAGTTACATTTGACCATATTTGAGATATTTTCACTTTCAATCCTCTGTATTTTAAACGATGTTTATAAGCAAGATAAAGCTTGAGGTTATTACTTACATACTACTTAAATGGCTGCTCTGAAATAAGTAAAATGTGTTGAACTGAAATAAGTTAGCACTTAATTTAGTTAGGAGATTGTAAGTGTGGAAGATAGAACAACAGAACTCCTTCATTTTAACACTTATAAAAATAACCCATTATTAGCCAATTATTAATAGCCCACACCTTTGAGATAAAGTCTAAACCGATATAAATGTCCAGAAGTATTATTTGTGCAGGTGTGTGCACAGGCTGATGCATGTGTGTGTGTGTGTGTGTGTGTGTGTGTGTGTGTGTGTGTGTGTGTGTGTGTGTGGTTCCACAGCCTAAATCTTATCACTAAACCCTTTCAGTGCATTCATAGCTCCAAATCCTTTCTCTACAAAGGCCAACGGTTGTGATGGAATTTTTTTGTTAAAAAAAAAAAGAAAAAAAAAAGGGTCAATCCATGTGCCAATCAGAAAGCGCAGGAGCAAGGTGTGTAATCAGGCCACTTCGGTCTCAATAGAAATAATTCAACAGGTTCCGCCTACCAGGAAGTAACAATTCCTGAAGATCTGATCAGAAGTTTGTGTGTGTGTGTGTGTGTGTGTGTGTGTGTGCGTGTGCGTGTGTGTGTGTGAGTGTGTGGCACTTTGGTCCTCCACACTAACTAAACCAGAAAGTAAGGCACTGAAACAGTCCATAGGTCTTCAATTTGATTTTTAATCATGCTGGTATGAGAGATTTTTAAAAAATTGGGTTTTGGACACATCCTTTATTTAACATTATACAACAGTTATTTCAGGTGCACTAATCTGATTGGTCGAGTGGTGTTCCAAGAGTGATTATATTTAGCATAACCGCACTGGGACGTTTCACTGTGTGTATCACTCAGCTCATCTGTGTTCATCATAGTTTGAAGCTCATCAGTGGACATGACAAAAGATACTTTTACATACTTTTCATGAATATCTTTTGACGTAAAATATGAAAGCTCGTCAGATGAATGCATCCTCCACACACTGCAATCAGATTTTGTTTCTCCATTATAGTCTACACGACTTGCTGTTTTATTAAACAGGGAGTGTCTGAAGGTTTTTGGTTTGATTCAATGAGTGACCTATAAAACACAACAAAGCCGATTTAAAAAGGAAGCGGTTGAATCATGTGACGTGGGAGCTTTGTGATATTTTAGACCTTATTACTATGGTGCCTCTGGAAACATGTGTGTGGTTATTGAATGAATAAAAAAATGAGTGAATGGACTCGATCAAAGCTTGCACGCATAGTGTGTGCAGCTGATTCAAGCAATGCAGCCAAATTCATGTGAACTGACAGACAATCGCTTTTGGGACAGATATACTGCACAGGAATTAATGTTGTCATGAACCAGGCAATCACATTTCACTCACTCTTTAAGGTTATCTCATTTCAAAACACTCCCCGGTGCTAAATGTGGCAATGTGTGTATTTGTAAAAGATGGACAAATATCCAGTGTGGATGAGACACAGATTGTAGTTTATACTTAACACAAAATGTGTTATAATCATGTTAACACACAAAAAGTGTTATTGAACATGTTATTTTTTGAAAAGTAACATTACTGTTTACATTTAAAGTGTAAAGAATTCCCTCAGAGGGACAAGCCAAAGAAACCTCAAGGGATCTAAATTTTTTTTTTTTTTAAAGAAAAAAAGAACCTTCAATGGTCTTTAATATAACCTTTTTTAAAGACCTGTTTTTAGCAGAGCCGAACCAAAAATATTACAATATCAAAATGACAAAATCTGCCTGATCAGGGTTAAGCAGATTTATGAGAGTTAAGTAGGGAGGATACATTTCAGCTTTATGTCTGGTCTTAACATGTTGAGTCCTACACCCAGTTAAGCGCCTGAAGGAAACAAAATACCTTTTCTAGGGCCATTTATCACTGACCTTTAACATAATGGCCTTTTTTACTCTCCACCTCTCCACCTCTTTTTAGTTCAGCAACTAGAAAGCTAGAATATTTGCTAGCCAACTAATTAGCTTCAACTTTTAGCCTCTCTATCTGCAACAGGTTCATTATTTTATAAACTTCAGATATATACAGGTTTAATTTGGCTTGTAGCTAGCTAGCTTGCTTGGTGTAGCCTGTTTGGCTACAACAAGATAAAAAATAATTTATATGACCAAAAAGGTTTAAAAGACGTAACTGTGTCCAGAATCAGCCCATGTTGATTATACAGTGCCCTAACTTTGGGAGCCCACACATTTTGTTGGCATCCTTGAAAGCAAATCTTTACACTACGATATGCACAGTTAATCCGAAAATCCATAATACACTGCACACATTAGAGAGTAGGTTGTGTTTACAGACACATAAAATTGATTGGTTTGTATAGTTTATAAAATTTCCTTTGAATCATGAATTACATCATTGTTATTAGTGTGCTTCATACACTATATGGCCAAAAGTTTAAGGACATCTGACCAGTCACACCTATAAGTGCTTGTTGAACATCCAATTCCAGATTTAGTCCCTCTTTTACTGTTATAGTAATCTCCATTCTTCTGGGAAGACTCGCCCATTGTCCATTCAGCCACAAGAGCGTTAGTGAGGTCAGGTACTGATGTCAGGCGAGGAGGCCTGGGGTGCAGTCAGCATTCCAGTTCATCCCAAAGGTGTTCAGTGGGGTTGAGGTCAGGGCTCTGTGAAGGTCACTTGAGTTCTTCCACTCCAACCTTGGCAAACCATGTCTTCATGGAGCCTCCCTTTGTGTACAGGGGCACTGTCATGCTGGGACAGGTTTGGGCCTCTTAGTTCCAGTGAAGGGGAATTGTAATACTACAGCATACAAAGACATTCTGTACAGTTGTGTGCTTCCAAAATTTGTGGCAAGTGTTTGGGGAAGAACTACATATGGTATGATGCTCAGGTGTCCCCATACTTATGGCTATATAGCATAGTTCTTCTAATGCTCCAGTGTAGGAAATTGTGAGTATTCTTTCAGACACAGTGACAATCTCATTTAAAAAAAAAAAAAAAAGAAGTTCTGGTTTGACATCAACCATGTAGTGTTAACAGATACTGTAAATGTAGCAGCCGTGTCTAGCCGTGTCTCATTCAGCAATCTTCAGTCTCAACCATAGCAAAGAAGAAGGTACAGACTGAAGACCAGGAGCTGCTGCAATACTCCTCAGCCAATTTTTGTCTGTTAGTAAGGTTTGGGCACGGCTTGTTCTTCCTCTCAGGTGTCGGATGGACCTTTGGCGTGGTTTTGAGAGCAAAGTGTGCGTCCCTAGGTGCTTTTCTGCACATTCTGGCCTTGAGCAGAGCTTTGGAGTCGCGGCATAACGTCTTCTGCTTCTTGAGCGAGCGGCTGATCTGCTTCCAGAACTCATCAACATTGGATGTATACTTAGGACACAACCTGGGTTTAGCTGTGTACTCACAGTGGAGACTCTTTTCACTGCCCTTTTTGCAGGTGATGCTCAAGACAAATGCACCATCATCCTCAACACTGCTTTCTGTGGCTCCCCATGTGCACTGCGTCCCATCTTTATTAGCAATCCTGCCTTTGATTAACTTGCCGTCATCATTTGCGTCTTTCGGGCCACTCTTCTTATGATTACGCAAAGGTATTGTAGGCTTTGGAGACAGGTTGTGCTGCTTTTGCCTTCCTCTTCCCTTCTTCACCTGAGCATTCACCTGTAGGAAGTGCTGCATAATGCAGATGCAGATCAGAATCAGGGTGATGCCTTTTAGGTGTGCCATAATCTGGGAAAAGGTGAAAAGAAAGCAGAGATGATTAGCTACTCATCAATTCAGGTGGAGAAAAACAGTGACTTTAATTCACCATATTTAATATTAACTTTGACATAAATACCATATGATCTACCATAACACCAGGTCTCACTCAAGGTGTGCTTCAGTAGATTTAACTGGACTTGGACTGCTACTGTAATCATCCTGTGCTCATCCCAGGACTCTTATTTACAATACGCTCTTACTTTCAACACACACTACTGTTTGCCTTTACTCTTTTATATCTATATACAGTAATGATTCCTGGTTCCTCTTGAGATTTCTTCTTCATGTTGTCTTAGGGAGTTTTTCTTTTCCACTGTCACCTCTGGCTTGCTCATTAAGGATCTACATCTACACCTGGATTTCTCTAAAGCTGCTTGGTAACAGTGTCTATTGTTAAAAGAGCTACTAAATTGATTTGAATATAAGCAAGTTAACTACAGAAGCCAAAACAAGGCACCAGAGGCTATGTTCACAGTAGGAATTATCCTAACTGCCAGTGTATATTTCACATTCCAACCTATGGAAAGTGTCTGTAATGTGGTCTGTGCCTTTTCATCATAAAGCCCCAAGCAACATTCTTTTCACTCTTTTTTTTTAAACTTCTTGAAAAATCAGGTTGCAGTAGGGAGGGCAAGTGAAAACAACCAACATGAAGAGTGGTGGAGTGTCGTCATAAAATAAAGCTTGTTAATGAGTAAATGTAAGAATGGTCCATGTACGTTGTGTTCATTCATTCTTCTTTTCCAAATAAAAAACGTTTTTAGCTTTAAAACAATACATATTACAAAAAGCTGTCATATTTTTCATCACTTCACATTCATTTTGGGGCTAAAATGAATGAACTTCTTGAATGACCCAAAGTAGCGACTACTGGGTAGCAGAACAAAAGGCAGATTAAAAATGGTTTACGAGGCCCATTGGTGTCCCTAGTGGTCTAGCGGCTAAGGATCCCACGGTCTCACCACTGCTCCCTCGGTTTGATTCCTGGGCAGAGAACCAACCCAGCCACTGGGGGTGTACTCTCAGTGCCGGTCCCAAGCCCGGGAGGATTGCATCAGGAAGGGCATTGAGCGTAAAACCTGTGTCAAATCGAACAGGCAGACCAAGGAGCCGGTGTGGCGACCCTTAACAGGAGCAGTTAAAAGAACATGGACCAATGGCAAAATATCAATGCAGAAAAATAAACGTTAATAATCAGTTAATCAATCTGATACTCAGTATTGGGCCAATTCCAGCAAAAAATGGTGATATGGATATTGGAGAAAACATATCAGATATCAAATCCTATAACAAATAGCAAAGATGGGATTTGGGGAAAAATGTTTTTCACACTGGAAATTGGTACTTCCATATAAAGAGACGACTGCTTTTTGGTTTCTGAGAATTGCTTTGTTTTATATGTATACTTTATACTTTATTATATTTACAATGTAAGTGATTTTTGTGTGGAAGAGGGTTTAACCGTAGTAACTGTAACTTCGTAATTGTAAAAGAAAACAATATCAGGATACTCAAGGTTTCAGTATCAGTATAAGTATAAGTATCAGAATAAGTGGTATGGTAGTTTTGGGACATTCACTTGTCTCCGATCACACAGTCATGATTAGAGTAAAGGCTAGCTGCAGAAAAGTCTAAGCTAGATCAAACAGCGTGAATTCCTAATAATGCTAACATTACTATTAATAACAAATCTAATCTTTAAACAACTTGTTATAAAATTTCTTACATCCACACATTTTTTACACCAACACGCTACCTGTCACCTTGGTTGTCTTCACCTCCCCTCTCAAACTTGCAGTTTTTCCTTTTGGTGCTTGAAGTCGTCCTTTTAGAAATCCTTTCTATTAAACTTACAGAATGCCCTTTTGTAGAATCCAGTTGTGTGATTTTGTAAATTTTCCTTTGCTATTCCTGACTGTACTCATAGTTGCCTAGGAGTTTTGCTCTGCAAGAGCACCTATGCAGGTTGGCAACTGTACCAGCACAGCGACAACAAATCACACGCTTGGCTTTCCCTCATGGCGTGTTTGTTCTGGCACTAAGCAACATAAAAAAAATTACATTAAAACATTTTCTTCTTTCTAATATATCACACAGAAAGAGAGTTACAGAGAGAGACACTCAAGAAGACAGAGAGAAAAACAGAAAGAAAGAGATAGAGACTCGGGAAGACAGAAAGATCAGAAACTAGCAAAAAGACAGACACCTGGTGAGTGGAAATGAGAGATATTTAAAGAGAGGGAGAGACAAAGTATCAGAAAAATACATGCAAATATAAAACAGAAAAATTGAACCCCCTTGAACATCCAGCACAGATTTAAAACAGCTGAAATGTAAAAAAAATATATATATATATATGCAAGAAAATCAGTAAAGTGGCCAAGAATACAAACTACTGTCTTAATCCATGTAGGACTCTAAGGTCTCTGGTAATGAATAAATTGTATGCAGATTTTCAGCCCTGATCAAATGCTTTCAGAACTAACCAGCAGTGTTCAGCAGTAAGAATACTGATCTCAAGCCCTAATATGGCTGTTACCCTTAATTTTCTAGAATTAATCTGTAAACTAGGCTAATGAACAAGCTTGCAGATGACAGGCTATTTAACTCAATACACTTAATATTTAACACAACATAGAAATTCACAGATAGTAACCTTTAAGTTTGAAACTCTGAGAAATATACAGCACTGTTTATTTTCACACTAGCTGTGGAGCCGAGGCGTGGCAGCCTTCAACATAAACATAGCCGCAGGTAAAGGCTCCAGACCACACATGCAGCTGTCGATGAAACGCTACACACTGACGTAACTGCTTACATGCCAGCCGCTTATTTAACGCATTTGTCAAACAACAAGGCAAGATCTCAGTGTTTTTATTGCTGACCATATTACTAATAATGATCTTTTGTAATGGAAATATGTATTATTTGGTCTTTGTCACAAAGATAAATGTACAAATGGCGACATAATACTTTTTTTATACAACAGCGCTGCTGAATTCTCGAATTTGATTGGTGTTGATTAATTTTCTATAACAGCAGAACGGACAGTAGTTCTGGTTGTTAAGCAAATCAAAGGTTTGTATTGATGAGCTTGTTCTGATATGTTATCAGTTCTATAGCAACACAAAGACAACAAAGAATGTAACTAAAAGTGGTGTAAAATATGTGGTGTCAGTAATTAATAGATTTAATAAAAACTGTAATTACTGGCAGACTGCTGTGGTATAAGAGGAATAAAACGTTTTAGAACATGCTGTTATTGGAAAATAATCAACTTTGGTAACAGGTGGTAACAGTAACTCT
>CM040981.1:4737501-4772259 GCA_022985145.1 Pangasius djambal | reverse complement strand
ATATATATATATATATATATATATATATATATATATACATACATAAACAAGTACACACAACTATGTAAAACACTGATTTAAGCCATACATGAAAAGTCACATATCTCACCCACAGAGTAGAAAAATAACTCTTATAGCTAGATTACACACAGCATGCTAGCATATTAAGAAAAACTGGAAAAACTTTGAAATACTTTTTCTGTCAGAAATTTCTTTGCCGTTCTAAGGTTTTTACACTGATTGCTTTCTTTTCACATACATGCACACACATAGACTGCTTTATTGTTAGCGTTAATGTTAAAGTAGCTAAACTGGGCAGTTGTTAGCTCTTCAGAGGCACTTACACACAGACAACATTTCTTCAAACATAAATGATTCAAAAACATTTTAAGACTACTTCATTGTTTGGATTGCAAATTCTTTTTAAAAGTGTGATTAAAATGCTCAAAAAGGTCTGATTAACAATTCTTGTGTGTAAATGTGGCCCCATGTTAACCTGTGAATATTAGTGAATAATGTTACCTACTGTGTTTCGTGTGTGCAGCTGGAGTTCAGTGTCCTAACACCTGAACTCCTGGAAAGTGCTTTTTATAGAACACACACACACACACACACACACACACACACACACACACACACACTGTTGGATAATCTCTTACAGGAATGTTAATTTCATAGGCAAGGAACTTGATTTGGCTTGCCCTCACTGATGCAAAGTAACGCCTGCACACAATCTGGTATCTCAGTGCTTCAATTGACTTTCATTAGCAGCTGTGTTTGTAGCTTTTAGACATAACAAATCTTGGATTTTTCAGAGGACTGTGAGAAGAAAATAAAACCTCAAGGCTTTGGCTGAGGTATTTAAACTACTTTTGAGCTGTTATTTGCAGAATGAGAAAAGTGCCCCTACAACCTGTATTTTTGTCTTTCATTGTTGAATTTGTTGATCAAATTGAAATTGTATTCCATGGCTCGAATTTGTGTGCAAATTTTCAAATTCATTGTTATTATAATCAGATATAGAAATGTCAGTTTTCAAACTCAATTTTTGGTGACAAAATCCATCTCCAATTCAAATGAATCAAATTTTCAAAACACTATATCCAGTGACTTAGGAAAAGCTATTATTTCAGCCAACGAGCCCATGTGGTGTTTGAAAATTTGAATCTGAACTGAATGGATTGTGCCACCAATCTAATTCAAATACCAAACTTCGTTTACAAATTAGAAGTAAAAGCAAAAAAAAAAAAAAAAAAAGCTGATTTGTCCATTTTATATTTAGGTTGTAATGGCACATTTCTCATTCCATATTATTCACCTTTCAAATGAGTAATACCAATACATTTACTCCTACAGATGTATATCAGCTTTAAAAGTGCCCTTTAAAAAGGATTAATGCGGCATTTGACTTACCTCAGAAGTAAGATGTTGGAGATTGGAATTATATCATTTTCTGCCTCTGTGCATTCGAGGTACAAAGTAAGAATAAACCATGGACGCCTCCATATTTGTCTTTGTTTGTAATTGATTGATATCAAGCAAATACATAAATACACAGCATAACTCATTTGAAAGTATGATATGCTACTTTGTTTACTGCTGATGCTGTGCGCAGCCATGTTGATTTGATGTCACTTGCTGAACTTGGAGGAACTCGGAGTTGAGGAGATCCTCCCAAGTTCCTGAAAATTAATTCCAAGTTCCAATTTCCTGGTTGGAGTTTGGGAATTTTTTTTGTTTATTAATCAACAATACATCATGATTTGTAACTGGTTATAGTTATTTTTTAATGTTATGGAACATCCCTGAGACAAGTTAGTTCCTATTATCACTTATGTTATAGCAGCCATAAACATTTATTCCCTCTTCTTTCTCCAAAGTTGTAGTTAATAAGAAAAAAAAAATCAGCTTGTCATGCTACAGAGAAACGTAATGCAAACTCCTCTGTCCTGAAGACTGACACTGGAGACTCCTACCATAAATGTCCATATCAGTGATTACATGTTTTTCTTTGTTAACTAAATTTTTTTTTTTAAAACAAATCTGTTAATTATTAGCCTTATAGTATGTGGAGCATCCATTATAGAAGTTCCTGCTAATTAGCTGTTACTGTAGGAATGATAACATTATTAGAAAGAGCACATTACTATAAACCTGTCATTTATTTTACAGCCGGAACTATTGTCAAAGCCATGTCGTTATAAAAAATTCATCTTTAATAACCATTATTACCTTATGATTTGGGAATTCCATGATGGAGTATAATATTTTTATGCTATAATTATGTTATAATACATGTATAGTATAATTTTAATAAAACTTGTCTTAAATTAGAGAAGAGTTTATTAGTGGTCTCAGACTTTTGGACCCAACTGTATATAATAAAACTACCATATTACAAAATATCAAACTTATGATACAACACAGTGATATTAAAGACCTCAGGACAAGCACTTCGATTCAACTGAAATTTGTGATCGTTCTTTTCTTTGGTTTATAAATCACCAGTGCCCTCTGCTGTAGGTTTCACCAGCCATAGACAAAGATTTTTTTAAAAAGTCAACATTTATTCATCATACTTTCAGACATTCATACACTGTTGATCATTCAGTGAAGTATGCATCTTCTACACTAGTTAGTGAAGTAACCTGGTTACTTTAGTAAAAGTGATCTGGTTAATTCTTACTGCAAAACAAATCTATCTAATGAGTCCCCGAATTTGTCTAAACCTCTGAGGAGGTGTGTCTATCTGTACATTTATAACAATGCCCAAAAACTGTCTGAGAAGTGCTGTCTGTGTGATACATGAGGTTCTGAGCATGCATAAAGGTCCTGTTTATTATAGTAGACATATCTGGAGAGTAAACGTCATTTGGTTGTTTTACACATTGTAGAGTGGAATCAAAGTCTGTGCAACTGACGTCTGTATATGACGATACGGAGGGTCTTCACTACACGTCCATCCAAGTCTCTTCCATTCTAATGACATACACCGCACACTCAGTTATCTTCTGCTTTCTATCGAATCTCTCCTTTCCACAGAACTGCACCAGGCTACTGTGTGAAGATTTAAAAATTTTTTCCTCCAGCTGGATTTATCTGAGGAACAAGAAATTATTAGTCATGACATGAACATTTAGAGTAGAATTTAACCATAATCACAATATAAAGCAATTAAAATGCATATCTTACTTTATTTTGTGAACCAGCCGATGATTTTGGTGCAGAAGTCCTGCATGCCGTGCCAGCAGTACTGCTGTGCCAGGTTCTCAGCTGACCTTGTGGGTGCTGGAGTGGTTGTAGTTGGTGCTTGTGTAGCTGCCTTTGGTGCCAAAACCTTCTTTAATGTTGTTGTTTTGGTCGCTGGTTTGGATGCCACAGGTTTCGCCGGCTCTGCTTTGACTTGGTCTGTTTTGGCCTTTGCAGGTCTGGCAGGTGGAGGTCTTGTTGGTTGAGGTTTTGCAGGCTTTTGTCTAGTTGGCTTTTGTCTTGCACCATTTGGTTTCTGTTCTGGCTTGGCTTGATCAGAATGTGGTGCACTCGTAGGTGGTTCAGGCTTAGCTTGCTCAGGTTTGGGTTGGTCCTGCTTGGCAGCTGTGGTTTGTGTGGTTTGTGGTTTTAGTGGTCTCTGTGCCACAGCGGCCGAGGAACCAGTGGTGAAGACCATCTGTGATTCATCTGACGCTTTCTTGCACATGGTAGGCTTGAGGTTTTTTGGGCCCTGGCAGGCATTGTTCAACTTGCGCAGCTCCCACATTATCTGCGTGAAGAAGTGCCGAGGGTTGGTGTTGTAGTTGCGGCAAATGTCTGGCTTGCCCTCATACTCGCACCAGTAAGATGCTTCCTGGCCCATGCAGGAGACACGCAGCCTTGTCAGCTCCCCATGTCCCGTCAATGCCATAGAGCATCGGTCCTTGGTTTTCGTAACAAACTGGATGGCTTCTTCCCAGTTGCTTTTACTCCTACCCGCTTCAGCAGCATCTTCTCCAACCTGGTTGTGAGCAACAGCTACCCAAACGCAGCAGGACAAGACGAGTGCACAGCTCAGGATCTGCATGCTGCCAGCTGGAGACGGAGTGTGAGACAGCAGATTGCAGCAGGCTGTGAACAGACTGAGTGGCCTTGCTCTGGTATTTATGGTCACGGCTCACAAAGACGGCTTTTAGGCCAGAAAAAAAAATGTATGGAGACGTGTCTTCTCACCGGGGAAGAGGGCGAGTTCAACCCCCTCCCCCTGACTTGCATGGTCGCCTGGGGACTGTCAAATAGATCCTGCACACATATGAAACCAATTTAAAGGAGCATGGAGGGATGCAAGGCAAAAAAAAAAGCATACACCCAAATATGGAACTTTGGTGGCATGTTATGCAATTGATGGGAATTTTGTGAATTGTCTTGTAGGTCAAACATGGAAAGTCTTCCAATAAGACCCAGCTGCTGAAATCACAACTTCCAACAACTCAATCAGTGTCTGAAGGTTCAAAACGTGTGCATCCTACAATGCAGAACATTCATGAGTGGTTTCATTGTGTAGGAAACTTGCAAGATCATTAAAATTCAAGAACAAAATTAGCACTTCAGACGTGAGCTTAAAACATGGGTGCTGAGGGAGAGGCCTATGAGTGAGAGTGAATAGGTTTATATTTGTGTGTGGATGTGGGGCAGATTGTCTTGTTTTCATGCATTCAATGCCTTTTTGAGAAAGGGGGGCCAAGATCAGGAATGTAAATACCATGGGGGCCCTTAACGCCTTCCTGCCTTTGGCCCTGAACCAAGTCAGGGACCAAGGATCTCAGTCTTTCTCCTGGTCCTTTTCTTCCTCTTAGAACTTTAATGCTTATGGGTGAATAATAGATTAGGCAGATTAAAAAATAGAAGATGGTTAGTGAGGTAACTGATAGACTCATATAAACACTGATCTGTATTAATACAAAAAAAGAACATTTACCAGGTTTAACTTTAAGAGTAACATACTAAGATTCTTGTTTTTAATTTTAACAAAATTTCCTATTTCATGTAAGAATTCTAATTAATATTCAAATACAAATATAATGAAAGTGGTAAATAGGGTGGTAGGGACAGTGGTAAGTCACAAGAAAACCTTCATATTTTTTGCTGAAATGGTCAAAAAACTTATCTTGTCTTGCTGCATTTGGGCAGATGTACCATATGTTCAAATTTAGCACCTTTACCAAATCACAACCCAAAGTCCCTGGCGGTCTAGCAGCTAAAGATCCCACGCTCTCACTGCCGCAGCCTGGGTTTGATTACTGGGCAGGGACCCAACACAGCCACTGGAAGCGTACTCTCAGTGCCGGTCCCAAGCCAGCATAAAATGGGAGGGTTGCGTCAATGGAAGGGCATCCGGCGTAAAACCTGAGCCAAACCAAACATGCGGACCAATGATCCGCTGTGGCGACCCTTAATGAGAGCAGCCAAAAGAACAACAACCAAATCACAAACCAACCACAATTTACTGAATACTTTTCTAAGAGTGTAATGTAGGCAGCTAAAGATGTTCTATTAGCTGGAACATTTGAGAGTTCAAATCCCCGGGCTGCAAGAGAGCTGCTGTTAGACCTCTGAGCAAAGCCCTGAACTTCTCATTGGTTACTTCAAAGATTTTTTTTTTTGATATCTTACTACAAAGTCTACACAGAGCCCTCTCTGATTGAGAAACCTTCTTATATAAGGTTCTACATATAGAACTGTTGCATCCATGACCCTTACTTGGCGGATATTCTCAACCGGACACGGTAGACTTGTAGGTTCCAAGAACTGCTGCTGAAATCATAAGCTGTTTAACATTTGTCTTCTACACCTGTATACCGTAATGATTTATAATCCCACCATCGGGTGTCACCCAGAAGAGGATGGGTTCCTTTTTGAGTCTGTTTCCTCTCAAGGTTTCTTCCTCATTTCGTTTCAGGGAGTTTTTCCTTGCCACCCTCATCTCTGGCACCTCTGGTGTGCTTATTAAAATATAAATTGATATATAGATTTCTGTTTGTATTGTGTCTATGGGTAAAAGCACTACAGAAATAAAATGTAATTGGATAAATGTGAAAGCCCTACTAGCTAAAAGCTTAGTGATTGATCATCTAGATGTTTAGCATCATTGAATGTTGTTCAGTTTGTCCTGTTTGGGGGCACCTTACAGTGGTGCTTGAAAGTTTGTGAACCCTTTAGAATCTTGTACATTTCTGCATAAATATGACCTAAAACATCATCAGATTTTCACACAAGCCCTAAAAGTAGATAAAGAGAAAAGTTAGATACATTTATTTAATTGGGTTCTCTTTATCTACTTTTAGGACTGTATGTAGACACAGGATTTCCCTTTCAGAAAGAGCTGAACTACCCAAAGAAAAAACAATACCTGCAACACCCAGGATATTATACTGACATTTTTCACAGTTGTTAACTTCAGGCAGTTCAGGCAGTCTGTGAGCTGCTGTGATAAGTGAATTTCCCCACTGTGGGATCAATGAAGTTTACCTTATCTTATCTTAACCACTTGGAATTGAAATCAATCCATGTTGGCAACTGCCTCAGCTGTTAAATGCCATGTGATGAATGTCTTTGAGAAAGATTCAGACACCACCAGGACATACCAACACTGCAGTGCGTAGTGTGTAATGCAGAACATTTAAACCACAGCCAACCTCAGGGGGAACTTAAGTGGGGTGTAGGAAATCAGGTAAACATTTTATTCAAGGCCTGCATAACACTGTCATATCATATATAATTCTCACATAATGAACAGTTATGATCAAAAAATATCTAGCACCTGACATTATTATTATCACAAACAGAAATATGAAAGCCTAGCAACAAACGAGCAGTGAAATAAATTTGCTCCTTGTACCACTTGTTTAAAAATTACACAGGATTTTTTTTGTTTCTTCTTTTATAGTGACGTGTTACATTCACACTTCGATAGTTTGCCAGTGATCATTTGAAATTGCCAAGAAAAACAGGATTTATAATAACTAAGAGACCTGAGTTCTACAAAAATAGGATTTGGCATCAGTGATTTTTTTTTTTTTTTTGTGGAGAGTTCTATAACTACGCCTGCAAACTCCAGCTCATGAGCTTTTGTTAGTACCATATGGAGGGCAGTGCTTTAAAAATGTTCGTTCATAGAAACTAAATTACATCAAAACTGCCACATTGTTATTTCCTCTAAAAAGTTAGAGATGGTATTATATACATAAAAAATGTATCTTGAACATTTCAAGACACAGAAGTGACAAGGATGGCAATTTGTCCACCAAAGAAGAACGTTCGCTTACATATGATTTCAGGGTGACGTTAAGTATACCATAAACATAAAGGCAACAGTTCATTCAGCCTGTGCATGGCTCTACAGCGATCCCATATTGCATTATCACGACAGTATTAGCACATATACAAGCATGTGTTTATATACATATATATATATATATTCTGTAAGGTTGTTGGCTCATAAATGGCATGGTCCCTTTAAACAGCAGTTTGTGCTGCAGGTAGTTAATGCCTTATACCAAAAAAAAAACAAAAAACAAAAAAACCTCCAATCTCATCCCTCAGACAAGCTGGAGAGGTAAGTTCAGGAGATTAAAAATGAACGTAGAATGTTGAAGTTGCACAAAAAACCTGACTGCACAATGACTGTAAACAAGGATTTGCGTATCTACTGTATATAGTGGCTGAAAGTTGTATGTTTATGTCCCTGACTCCATGATTACTGTAACGGTCTGATGTGATGTTTGTTTCAATCCATGTAAAGTTCACAGAAGTTCCAGTGTTGGAGTTGCTAGTTTATTAGTTACTAATAAACTTGAAACTCAGTGTAGAGTGGAAAGTGAAGAAGACGAAGACCAGGTTGTGGTTGTTGTATCTGGGCATCCTCTTCTGATCCCATCCCTCACTCTAAACTGGGGCTTCTGTTCATCAGGTGGGTCTAAAAAAAAAGAAAAAGGGAGAGGTATAATATATAAAGCACCATAAGCTTAAAGTATTCACCAAGTCAATGATTTAGGCAGAGGTGCCAACATCATGAACACAAAAATGTGTGTATGTCAATAGATGGCTAATTTGTCTTTTTTTCAGATGTGCCACAAGCAACAGGAACATTTTTTCACTGGCCAAAGACACAAGAGTCCTGCCCATTTCTCACAAGACTCAGGCTTGTGAATTCACATGTCCATCGAGATAAATTGGCTGTGAAGCGAAAGTAATCGCTACTAGAAGCAAATATGCATCTTTCACGTCCTTTCCCTTTCAGTGAATTAGCTTTTCTGCCTGCTGAAATATATTTGCATTTAGTCTGACCTATGTTTTAACTAAAAAAGCAGAAAAGCAACATTACTTTAGGTGTCTCCTGTATCACTGTAGCAAGAGGTCAAAAATGTAATAGTAAATGCTACAGGTTAACCGCCAATGTTGGCATCTCTGTATAGGTGAAAGACAGACTTAAAAAATGCCCAAAGACTCACAGTCTAGAGTTTCAATCAATTTCCAGTAGCACTAAAAACAGAGAGAGAGAGAGAGAGAGAGAGAGGAATGATGAGGATCACACACCTTTAAGCAGATCACAGTGATATTAAGGAAGCATAGTGAAGACCATCACACAATATGAAAACATTAAGCTCCATTATCAGTCTTATATGCAATGTAGAAGAAACACTAAACATGTGACTGGAAGATTCAAACTGCACACAGAGATGCGAGTGACTCAGCACAAAAATCAGCACTGTTCAGGGTTCCCACTCCTTTCTTTCTTTTTTTTTTTTTTAAAAAAAAAAAAAAAAAACATTTCCATGACTTTTCTGTGACGTATAGGCATGACAGTACAGATGTTTGCAGAGGGTCGTCTTAGGATTACTGACAATTGACAGAAACAGTGCATTACCTTACCTTAAATTTGACATACAGTCGGAAACACATGACATGTGGATGGATCCAAGATGGATGCCGGATGTTAGCTAGCACCCAGTGAGTAAAGTCATTTCAAATACAGGAAAAAGACTGATAGTAATTGAACTTTTGTATATCTTTTAAAAGACATAAAAACGACGACTGTAGTGACCGGCCATTCAACTTAATATAGTACAAAAAATGGATATTTATTTATTTTTATTGGCCAAGTCTGTCATCCAATGTTACGGACATCCATATCTGTATGTCTCAGCTCTTTGGATTGTGCGATATGATAATGTAACATTGATATTGTGATAATTTATTTCACTTAATGCACTTTTCTAAGATGTTGAAGGTATTGCAATATTAAAAAAATCTTTTATAATAGTTACAAACTCAGCTGATAATGTTATATAATTCTGTACAGTTTTAAATATTTCATTTTTTTTTTTTTTTACAAAGTTTTCAATTGAATTTAAAATGTATACATTTCTACAGATTTTTCCCCCACATCATCTACATCATTTATTTGTTGTGCACATTAAATAAAAGTATCAAATCCATTTATTTTAGTTTAAAAAGGCAAAACTTCTGTTTTACAGGCAGTTTGTTTGCAAACCTATATATCTTGATGCATATTGTATCTCACAGAAATGTCTAAGCATCACGATACAGTATATTTATCATATCACCCACGCCTAAGTTGTTAATGCTGAAATATATGTTGAGGAAGACTTGTCAAAAGACGTATTATTCAGTGACAAATATTTACATTATAATTAGTGGCAACTCCAGTAAAGTGTTCATCTGTCCAGACATGACACTAGAGCTCGCCAAACCGCAACTCTGAACAGAAGCTCAAACTTTTTAACACTAAAATATGCCATCTTGGTGGCATAACAGCCTAATTCGACATTTTACAGGACATTTCAGACATTTTACACATTTTCTCGTTTCCTTGTTTACCAGGTGTTGTTTTGGATTGGAAAATGAGCATATAAATGTTTAGGTTTTCCAAGATGTGTGGGAACCCTGACTGTCAGATCATTCATGCAAAACATGTGAGATATGTGATCACAAGACAAACAAACAGAAAGATGTGCTCATCACTTCTAATCACTTCAGCGATAGTCAGTACCTTTGTGGAGTACTGAGGAGAAAAAAAACAAAGGTTCCTCCTTGGTGTCACCAGTCGCCATGGCGAGGGGGCGCTGAGGCCCGTGGGAATCGAGTCATAGTGTCATAGGCAGGGAGGCTTAAGGAGAACAAGTGGAGAGATGATCAATGCCAGGGCACTTTTTTCTACAAGACTCACTCATTCCCTTTCAGTGTGCCAGAGGAGCAGGACGAGAGCGTTCCCATGCCACACAGGACACCACAGAGTTCACCCGCTACATGGACTAGTTATCTGCTAACATCGGGTTGAAAAAAGCTTAGCTTTTAAAACGTGCGATATTGTGAATTGAAGATATTGAAAATATTTTGATATTCCAGTACTGCAACATAACTAAAAATAGCAATGTATCTATTCCTGGGACATTCTAGCTAGTTAGTTAGCTGACACTAGCTAGAACAGGTAAGAGCGTTGTTATGGTTACAGTGTGCATGTCCCATGAGCCACTTTTTTTTTTTTTCCAGCTCCAGCAATTAACTACTCTGTAAAACAATGCCAAGTGTGAAAGCACCCTCAAATAGTTTGTTTTAGGCAAACACACTGACCTCCCTGACCCACAGCGGGACAAGTGGAAGGTCTCTTTCATACCAGCGGGGTCAACACAGCGGGAAGTGTGTCTGTGTGCCCTGTGTGTCATGTCAGTGTGGTGCTGCGTCTTGACCTCTGTTACACAACCAGGTCTGAGAAACTGAGACGGCTTGAACACAGGCATGCAGTTAGTATATAAAAACAGCCCGGTGCAGGAATAACAGTCGAGTCAGAGTCACATGCAGGAACATGCTGCACACGAAGCAAAAGAATAAACAAAGAAATAAAATGAATTTGAAATTATTTGAGATCATGAGTTCAGATTTATTTGGGGGCGTGCAGTTAGTACTGAGCTCAGACACTGGCTGTACTGGCTGAGCTAGCTATGACACTAACCTGAAAGGGAATTTTTGCACCCAGCATGCATTGTACCTCCTACACGTGATTATATTTCCTTCAATCCTGTCACCAAAAACCTAAAGGTGGGCAATACGGCAATCTTGTTATCGTGACTAATAGCGCTCCAGCACTTTGATCATCAATATCTCTAGAACACAAGATCAGTCATGAAGAACTGATCAGCCAATAGCGTCACAGAGCCAAATTTAAGCTGCATAGCAACAAGTATCTGATTGGCTGCTAGCTAAATATTTTATTATATAGAACTGTGCAAAGGTTTTAGGTCAGGCTTATTCAACTAAAATTTGTCCAATTACATACATTTTTTTGTTTACAGTTACCAGTTCTGGATGAGCAAAAAACATGATTGAATGGCAACAAATTACCTTTTGTGTAAACATTAATGATTAGTATAAGACTACAAGTTTTGTTACCAACAACTTTTGCGGCCAATTTTGACTAGCGTCATTGATGAACAGATGAGACGCATCGGTTTTGAAAGAGACAGTAAATACAGACTTCTCTGTCCATTCATCTTTAAAGATTCTGCTTTTGTCTTTTAAATCTTAAAAAAAGCCATGTCATCAGTTCCTTAATCAGACCAAAGAGAGTAAATAAAATGAAAAATAAATGAAAGTCTGTTCAAACTCTCCCCTTTCTGACTGAATAGCTCTAGCCTTGTAGCTAAGCTCTGGTGCGATTAGCTGCCTTCAGCTAAAGAATTTACAATTTTGCATGTGATTGGATTAGAAAACTAGAGTGGCTGAACTGTGGCCAGTTTTTTCCCCATACGTTTATTAGCTCTGCTACAGTATTTTTTTCCCCAAGTACTCTGCTTGAAATCCTTTGCTGGGACATTTTGTGGACTGACAACTAGCTAGCAAAATTTGATTCGAAAGATTCTTTCAAAAATAATTACATCAAAACTGAAAAAAAAATAATAAAATAAATAAATAAATAAAATACGATTTTTTTGTACAAATTTAAGTGTGTAAGACCTTTGCACAGTACTGTATGTAGTTTCTATATACTGTTTATCTTTAATTGTACTCTTAGGGAAAAAAGGGAGCACCCTAAAGATTTATTCAGTTTGTCCCGCTGGGGAAAAGCTTGTATGTAGAACCAGAAAAAACTGAGGATTGGGTTTCCCTTTCAGAAAAAGTTCTAAACAGAACCCCTTTAGAAAACTAGAACCATTAAACATCCCAAAACTCCTGAAGGAACTCTTTGTTCACTAAGAGTGCCATTTCTTTTAGTTTGTTTTTAAATTTAATGTGGGACTATTATTTTAGTCGGTGCAGTGAATTTGTTTTAGCTTGTTAGCAAACCATGAAAACACTGAACGTTATGATACATACTTTATGCCGTGAAATTTTAAACACATATTTGCCGTATCGCCCACTATTTCCAAAACCTCGCATGCAAATCAGTACTGTTTGATCGATTCAGTGCAGGGGGGTTCGGTTCTTTTTACCTTGACATTACAGGGTTTTGGATACCTTGTATATGTTCATTATAATAACCATTATTACCAATTTCCATACTGAAACGAAACATTAAATACAAACAAAAAATCAACAACAAAACAAGCAATGAGACACATGACATGCGATTGGACAGTTAGGCCTCATAAATGTGCAGGTGAGCATAAAACAGCACAAGTACAAATTGTAAGAGTTTCGGTGTATTAATGCAAAAACTTTTTACACAAACTGTATGTGATATGTAATATAATTGATGATTTTAACAGCCCTTTATGTTAAACAAGGGAATTATTAAAAAAAATAAAAGGAAAACACAGTCTTACACACACACACACACAACACAAAGACGAGCAAGACCCTTCACCGGAGAAGCATTCAAAGGCTTAAGCTTAAGAACGGAGAGATTTTTGTACAAAAAGATTTCATATTAATGAGGTTCTCAAAGAGGAGAGCAGGAGGAAAATTGGGAAAAAAAAAAAAAAACAGCTTACGTTTTCATGGGAATTGTGTCAATGCTAAAAAGATACAAGACAAGCAAATAACATTAATCTTCCACCATAGAGGCTTATGTACACTGACATGTCTCCGGTCAAGACACTTGGTGATTCTTTTAACGTTTCAGCACTATTTCATTACTTGTAAGAGTGTGAATGATCGAACAATACAATGAAAACACTGAGTATCTACAATATAGACTTTTTCTTTTTTTCTTAAAGTGCAAAGTGCTGGACAGAGAGAGACAAATAATGGAGGAAGATGGAAATTGCAAGAATCGGTTATCATAATGTGAAGTGCCAAGTTCCCGAGACAGAGGAACTGAGACCGAGGAAAGAATGGGGGGGAAATAGAGGGAAAAGAAAAAGAGAGAGAGAGAGAGAGAAAAAGGAGTGATGAGAAAATATTTTTTACTTCCACACTACTGTAAGAAGCTTCCAGAATTCTGACCACCTCCAACTAAATAAGCGGTGGTTCAATTTAATCATCACAGGTTGCGTTTTAGTTGTACTCACTCGTCATAGACGTCCTCGGTGTCCATTCTGCGGTAGAACTTGGCCAGCCTCACAGACAGGATGATGCTGGGCAGCAGGAAGAGCGCGGAGCAACCCAAACCGAACCAGAACGTGTTCTGCAACACACCGACACTCAAGGTTCACAATCAGTGGACAAAATATGAACTGTGTGGTTTCCATCGAATAATATACCACAGCGCTGTCGAATTCTCAAATCTGATTGGGCCAAAGGTCTTGATTAATTTTTTATAACAGCAGCTCTGCTTGTAGTTCCGGTTGCTGTTTATATTAATGCGCTTGCTCTAAAGCATCATTTCTATGGAAACAACTCATTCACAGGTACTTACAGTATATGGCAGATGCTCTATGTAATTCAAGCCTAATAAGCCTTATAAAGCCTAATAAACTATAAACAGATAAAAGTTATGATGTGTTGTTATTTAACTAATTGTTGTAGTATTAGAGGAATAAAACACTTCAGGACATGCTGTTACTGGAAAGTAAACAACTTCTGGGTGGTAACAGTAAATCCGCTTCAAGTCAGGCCATGTCGAACCATTGATTAGTTTCCTATAACAGCACACCTCCGAGTGTTTTATTGCCCAGCCCTAGGAGGCATATCTCACCGGCTGCTTGTTATTACGAACACTTCATACTACGAATCTCCCGCTCCACCACATCCCAAAGATGCCCTATGAGAATCAAATCACATGACTCAGATGAAGTACTCTGAACTCATGGAAGCAAGCTGAGTTGACCTTGTGACATGGCGCATTATTATACTAGATGCCATTATAAGATGGGTAAATTGTGGATATAAAGGGATGCACATGGACAGCAATGATACTCAGATAGGCTGTGGCATTTTAACAATGCTTGATTGGCATTAAAGGGCCCAGTGCATGCATAGAAAACATTCCCCACATCATTACACCACCACCACCAGCCTGAACTGTTGACACAAAGCGGGTTAGGTCCATGGAGTCACACTGTTGATGCCAAATTCGGACAACGTGCATGTCGCAGCAGAAATTGAGATTCGTTAAACCAGACTTCCACTCTCTAAATCCCATTTTAGCCTCAGATTCCTGTTCTTGGCTGACAGAAGTGGAACCCAATGTGGTCTTCTGCTGCTGTAGCTCACCCGCTTCAAGGTTAGACAAAATGTACATTCTGAGATGCTTTTCTGCTCACCGTGGTTGTAGAAAGTGTTTATCTGAGTTACTAATAAAGTGGCTGTTGAGTGTTTTAACTCACATCTTATAGGTTTAACTGACTTCAGCGGTTACAAGAGCACTCCAGTCACAATCAGGAAGTGGTTGAAGCATGCTAACCTCCATACATTTCAGCATCTCAGGATCTCTGCCTTGAGCTTCATTTAGTCTTTATTGTAAATAATGAGCCCATGCCCTGGTTAATTATCTCAGCATGCCATAAATTGCTATTCTGAGGTTTTATGTGAGTTGAAACTCTTTAACAAGCTGTCGAGGTCCATATGGCTCCTGCAGCAGTTACGCACAATTACCTGCTCCTGGACTTCTGGAGTGCAAACAGCTAATGGCTAATTACCGCTGGTAGTTAGTTAGTGCTTCCTGCTATGTGGAAATTGTGCAATAATGAGCGTGAGTGTGAGATCTGGTGCATGTCTACAGGGTCTATAGGACTCTTTTTCATTCCCCTCAATTATCCTTGCCCAATAATTGCAGTACGAGTGTCTCGCTGTATTTGGGTTTGTCTTAATCACATGGCGGACTCTTCAGTCTTATGTGTGTATGTGGTTATATGGGATTGAACACACAATCAATCATTTGTCCATAATGTCACGTAAGGGGCCTAATGGCACGCCCCTGCAAAAAATCCCTTCTTCGTCTCATCACACACACATACACCCACCCACCAGTGCAGAACAGCCTGTTCCCCCTCTCCATTTCCTCTTCCTGCTGATTGCCACTTGGGGGTTGCCTATGCACATAGCTGGTCCTGTTCCATTCACGCTGAGCCAAAACACAGCTTTCCTTAGCTGTATGCACAGATGTGAACATTGTGTGCCCATGTGAGCTGTAAGTGGAGGCTCAGCACTTACAGAGCTTGGGTTTGGATTCAGAGATTGTGAGTTTAACGATAATGATCCATTACTGAGCACAGGAATGAAACTGTTTATTGTAATGAATAGTTTACCTAAAATGTTTCATGATTGGTGTCCAAAGCTTGCGTCTTTTGGTTTGGAATAAAACCTGATCTAGCATGCGGTTATAAGGAAATAATCAATGTGGTGGTATGGTGTTGGCCGACGCAAAGCAGAGTTTCTGTTACCACCCAGAAGTTGATTATTTTCCTATAACGGTACATCCTGAAATGTTCTTTTTCTCTTATACCAGAGCAATTTGCAGCACTAAAGTTATGCTTTTGAGGAACTGCAAAAACTGTCCTGAACACTTTCATGTGGCAGAAAACTTGCTAACTGTTGCAGAGCGCTGACACTGGACACTGACACTCCTTCCATAAATGTTAAATAAACATTTCCTTATAGGAAACTTCATATCAACAGTTCTAGAATTTTCTTTGTTAAATAACATGTTTTTAATCTGGTTATTATTATGGAGGAGTGTCTGTGTATGAGCTGTTACTATAGAAACAATAACGTATTAGAAAGTGTGGATTAATATAAACCTATTGTTCATGTTACAGCCAGAACTACTGTCCGAGCCGTGTGGTTAGACAAAAATAATCCACAGCTTCTGGCCAATCAGAACTGAGAATTCAAGAGTGATATGGTATAAATGAATAAAAGACATCTCTTCCAGATGGTCAGTCCACTACAAACAGCCCTGCTTGCCTCTACTTCCTGTTATCTCTCTCTTGCTCTCTCTCTCTCTGTCTGAAGACTGAATTTGAAAGTAAACCTTAACCCTTTCATGCATAAATTATTTATGCACATATCCAGATTCTTTTTATTTATTTTTAACTTAAAATTGCATATATGAATTTTGATTCTGTCTAATATCACTTGTCTTAAAAAATAAATAGATTGTCCATGAGTAAAAAAAAGATAAACTAGTATGCCTGAAATAATAATAATAAAAAAAAATTAATGCCCAAAATTTTTAACATTCAGGTCTAAAACATGTAATTCTGAAGACAGAATTTTGTAGAAAATATCATTTCTGAACATACAAAATTTACACAATTTAGGACTGTTAATGCAATAATGCAAGGAGGTAAAAACAAACAACACAAAGAAACCCAGTTTTTAAAAATCTATTTGAATTTTTTATTTTACGTACAGAGCTACAAAAGTTAAATAAGATAAATCATAATAAATATAATAATAAATCATGTCCAAATCACTCGAGAGCATTCCATCTTATATTTACATCTTACTAAAAATATAAGATCTCTCACCATCGAATCGAAGAAGAAGCCGCAGGCCAGAATCTCTGCAGTGTCTACGACGTTACTAACAGGTTTGCACGTGGCCACTTCCATCATCAGCTATAGGAAAGAGTGAATGAGAAAAAAGGATGACGTTTTAACATTATTACAAATACATCAAATATCTCTAACTTTAAATCCAAGAGTATTTTAAAATGCTCACTGATGTCTTGATCCAACTGATATACTGTTTAAAGTAGCCAATGATAGTCTGCTTGTATTTCTCACTTTCCTGCAGACGACACACAGAATTAAAACATCAACTGACAGATCACTAACACTTCCTCAGCAACAGTTACAGAGAAAAACAACTCGCTATGTTACCTGATTGACAATAAAAGTTGCGTTATGCGAGATGAGATACTGCGCCACATCAACGACTTGAAGTATTTCTGATATTTTGTCCTGAAAAAGACACGTTGGTAATGAAATCATAAAAATCATAGTCACATATTAAACCCATACCAAGTAATATGAGATAAATAAAATTCCAATATAGATCACGTACTGTTAGATCTGAGGCGGTCCTCTCCAGAAACCTGATGCTCTGGTTCAGAGTGTTCTTTAAGGAAACACAGAAACGTCATTATTAATCTAACACCAAGCATACAAGTGGGACAATATGGACATGGGTGATTACATGACCATCCTGACAATCATGTACCGATGCTAATGTTATGCTTATTAATAAGGCAGCATTTACAAGAACTGCATTCGAATAATATAATTAAATAAAAATCACTTTCAACAAACAAGTATCATGCAGACATGTGTACGTATCAAATTTGTATATTATGATAATTTTTTTTATATCACACTTTGTGATATAATAATCAGTAGAATAAAACATGATGGAGCATGCTGTTACAGGAAAATAATCAACAGTGGGGTGGTGTGATGAAGCGGCATCATGATTATCACTCTACTGTTGATGATTTTCCTATAATAGCATTTCCTGAAGTGCTTTATTCCTCTTATACCACAACCAACATTTAAATCTTTTTCATTTATTAAAGAATGACATGTTGTACTTTTTTTTATCCGTTTATAATTACATTTAATGTCGCAAGTCACTTTTGTTATAGCCGCTTTAAAGCGGGCATTTCCTCACTTTCTCTTGGACTCATTTTCAAGAGAAACATTTTGTGTCATGTTCCCGAGTCCTCCTTTCATATAGCGGAAAACGTAAAGTTATAGTTTTACCTCTGTCTGTTACTCGAGACTGCTTCCTTAAATTTTAAATAAACGTCTCTTTACAGAAATCTTACACGTTATTCTTTGTGAAATAACACAACTTTTAACCCATATATTATTAGGCTCAGATAATGCAGAGCTTCTGCCATGCAAGTCCTTGTAAATTAATTGTTACTGTAAAACTATACCGTATTAGAACATGCGCATGTGGCCAATTCTGACCAATCTGATTCGAGCATTTATTATTGCTATAGTACAATGGATTTTACTAAATACCTAAAAGTATGCTTAGTACTATCTGGCATCTTTTCCATAACTCTCTTCCGAATTCTGGGAATGCTTTCTCTGAGATGGAAGAAACTTTTTGCTTCAGAAGCACAATCATTGCCCAAAATGCTGCCTAGAGAGACAATCTCATCCTGAATCAAATGTAATAATAATAATAATAATAATAATAATAATAATAACAATAATAGTAGTAGTAGTAGTAGTAGTAATAATAATAATAATATCCAGTGCATGTTGAAAATCATGAGTTTGTTTTTTAATTCACAGAAACACATCTAGTCTTCTGCCTTTACTGTACATTACATGCTTGAAATTATTATATGCATGCTCAAAAACAGGACATGCATGACAAAAAGGAGCTACATCATGATAATAGACTGCTGAATGAGAAGGAATAATATACAGACAATAAACATGCTGTCAAACTTTGCAACATGATAATTCAGAGTAAGTAAAAATGTGTTAATTGTGGTATAATCTAAGTTTGGGACAACAAATGAATATACATTCATGAAGTGTTGTTTTTTTTTTAATTTTGTTTTTTTAAACATGGTCAAGCACAAGCTCGCCACACACACACGCACGCATACACTTACCCTTGCGCTAACATATTTCTTGAAATTGAAGTTGAAAGATTAGGAAAAGATCGACAGAGAAAGAGGTAAGTTATGGCAACACTAAGTGACAGAAAGAAACTTACTATGGAGGTGGTGGAAACTGCACCAATAAAGCACGGATAATAAATGCTACATAAGTGTTAGGCTTATTAGAATAGCAGCAAGAACAGCAGGTAAGTAATATACACACAAAATCTCAAAACAAGAAAACATCTCATGTCCTGTTTTATATGTAACATATGCTCAAAGCTTACAGCAGGAAAAAACATATGATCGCTGGATTTTTTTTTGTACCATTCTGTAGAGGGAAAATGCCAGGAGATCAGCAGAGTCTGAAATATTCAGTCGTTGTGAACATTAACTGAAGCTCTTGACCTGTATCTGCATGATTTTATGCATTGTGCTGCCACCACTTGATTGGCTGATTGGATAATCGCATGAATAAGCAGGCAGGTGTTCCTAATAAAGTGGCTGCTGAGCGTATACTGTATATCAGCTGATGATAATAGTAACTGAATTATTGTTAAGTAAAATTTGTTGCTTGTGAAAATTGCTATTAGTGAAAACTTTCATATCAATTGGGCCGTCCTACACAACATATATACACTATATGGACAACTGACCATCACAGGCATATGTAGTTCTTCCCCAAACTGTTGCCACAAAGTTGGAAGCATGTCTTTGTACACTAGAAGATTAAAATTTCCCTTCGCTAGATCTAAAACCTGCTCCAGCATGACAATGCCCCTGTGCACAAAGTGAGAAACCATGAAGAAACCAGAAGACATGGTTTGCCAAGGTTGGAGTGGAAGAACCTGAGTGTCCCGCACTGAGCCCTGACCTCAACCCCACTGAACACCTTTGGGATGAACTGGAACGCAGACTGCACCCCAAACCTCCTCTCCCAACATCAATGCCTGACCTCACTAATGCTCTTGTGGCTGAATGAACACAAATCCCCACAGCCACGCTCCAAAATCTAGTGGAAAGCCTTCCCAGAAGAGTGGAGCTTATTATAACAGGGACATGAGTGTGATGTTCAGTGTCCACAAACTTTTGGTCACATAGTATATTTATAATACTGAAGCTGCTACATTTTAATGTTTAGAAGCACTTGTTATCCAGCATTGCTCTCACTCTATCTTAATCATCAGTCCTACATGAACAATGTCATTTTCTGTACGTTACATGTACTCAGCTACGGAATATAACCATGCTGAACATTTACTACTGAATAAATTACTGAATAGATGCTGGATGAGAGGGAGCATGATTACCACGGACTGTTGCAGAGGGATGACCTGCTTGGTGTGGATCTGTCGCAGTGTGTTAGCGTGGCCCTTCAGTGAAGTCTGTACAGGTCCTTTAGTCTGAGACAGAAGCATAAACCATACACACACCATAAGCTTACTAAAGAAAGAACAAATTTCACATTTTTAGTCAATATGTATTTAGGGTTCGTTGATTTTTCCAGCACTTTAAATGTGTCCAGTTTTTTATAACATATAATGCAGATCATCATTTGAACTTTATATATGTTACATAGCTGGATTTAAAGGAAACTCAGTAGCTGAATTTCTACTGGTAAGGAGTTAAATATCCATCCGGATGGCCGTTAAACACTGGTGAGGATGTTTATTTAACATTAATGGAAGGAGTCTCCAGTGTCAGGGCTTTCAGAGTCTTCAGGACAGAGGACTATAATGTGACTAGACTAAAAACTGCAACGTGTTGTTAATAAATACATTTAAAATGGTCAACGTTGGCAAATTCCTGTGTTAGAAAGAAGAAGAATACACTTTGGGACATGCGGTTATAGGAAAATAATCTACTTCGCATTGGTAACAGTAACTCCGCTTTGTGTTGTGCCACATCGCACCACCTTGTCATGGTTATTTTCCTGTAACGGCATATCCCATCGTGTTTATTCCTTAAACGCTTAAAAGTGTTAGAATGCCTTTGGAGGCATGCTATCTGGAAGAATTATAAAGTTATGATGTAAGTGCTAAGATCAGATCAGGTTAACTGCTAACATAAAAAAACCCAAAAAAACAAACAAAAAAACCCCAATGTATCCTGCACTGCAGGAACACTTGTTGAGAAATTGGAAAAAGCTTTGATTCAAATGAAGCTTATTAAACCTTGGAGACAGGAATAATGATAAAGGCAGAATTATGTCATGTGAATTGGCCTGTAGACAGAAAAAACATAAAGCGTCATAAACATGGTACGTCTTGTACTTTTGGCCCCAGCAGGCACTGGCTCAGCACCGCCCCTGAGTGTGTGTGTGTGTGTGTGTGTGTGTGTACATGTGATGAATGTATATGATCTATTGTCTACATTACAGTTCTGCACATTACAATCTGGACTGTGTGTTACAAAGCTTGGCTATGTGGAGCATGGGAACACACACAGTGCCCACTAAGCTTAAATTACACCTCAGACTTCTCGATTCGATCCCTACTGTGAGAGTTTTGCAGAATGAATGGGAGGCTTGTGCTCACGTCTGCACCCTGTATGTAATACCGATAGAAAAAAAGCTTCAACCCAGGTGTGTACATTAACGCAGAATTCAGGTGTGACATGTAACCTGGCAGCGGACCTAAATCGAGAGATAGCTGTTGGACTGGAGGTATAAATAAACGTATTTTACTCAAATTAACTGACCATAAACAACAGGACATAACATATGACTTTTACAAGCTGGTTTGGGTTTAATCAGACATTCTTCCCTGAAGAAAATGGAACCCACCAGTTGGTCAGCTTGAGCATCCAGGTCATCGGCGAATGAGAGCAAGTCGACACGGGTCACTCCTTTATTGAGCTTAAAACAGACGAGATGAAAGAGAAGGAAATCTTAGTCACAATTAAAATCTCGTTACATTTTACACACGAGGGGTTTTTAAACCTTTTCCTCTTCCTTATGAACATTTATTTCTTTGATGTATTCCAACAATTTAAATAGTAGGTTTATTGGAAAAAAATATGCGCCATTGCATTTATTTAATGGAAGGATCAATTCAATGATATCTACATTATAATAACATAATATAATAATAAAAATGTATATATAACTAGAAAAAACTAAACAGATACGTATACTAACAGTCAAAAGTGTACACAACCCAAGCAACACACTGGATCTAATTAGCTGAATTTATTTCTCAAGTTGTAACTATTAGGTATAAAAGAATTCTTATGGCTAGCATGAGTGTTACTATAAAACTCATTTGAAAACAAGGCTATACGGCAGGGTAGAAATGCTCATCCTTGAACTTTCAACAGCTAAATTGCATATCGCAAATTACAGGTCAAACGTGTCACTGTCTGACCAATAATACATTTTTTTGTATTCATTTATACTCTGTAAGAAATGCAATATCAGTCAACTGTGTGTGCAGTGTCTTCTTCTGGGTTTTTTTTTTATTCTTCTTTTCTTTTTCTTAATTTTTTCTTTCTAACCAAAGAACTAAATATTGTTCACAAAAAAAAAAAAAAAAAAAAAAAAGTTTGGATGCATGAGATTGAACATATATTTTGAAGATAAGTTAATCCCCATGTAAAAATATTTTTCTGAATCAAAATGTAGGTTTTATTTAATTTACTTTAATTAAAGTACTTTTTGCTTAAAATTAAATTAGAACAAGTAGTTTTCATTTCATTTCGATTCTATAATGCAGCTTTATAAGAGGATCTGAGAAGCCAGTATGAGAAGATATCACCCTCTTCATCTGTATATTTAGGAAACACAAAAATTCAGTTCAAAAAAACTCAATTCAGAATTGTGTAATGGGAATTCTCCTATAAATGGGAAAGTGGATGTTTCTTAACAATGTGAAGGACGGTACATCTTGTACTTTAGACCCCAGCAAGCGCTGACTCGGTGTAAACAAAATGAATAAAATCGGACTACATGCAGCCTTACGGGAAGCAAGCATGAGAATATACCACATTAACAGTTCACTTTTGTTGTATTTAACTGAAAAGTTCAATTGCTCAGATTTGTTTCTGGTGGAATTTGTGGAAGTTGAGTTTTGCAGTTGATCATAAGCCTAATTATAAGGAGTCTTTTCTTGGTAATTTACCAACACATCAGAGAGAAATGTTGATATTCCTGACTGTTTTGTCTCATTTGTCACTCTACCTTTTCGTTGCTTGTATAAAATAATCACCATGAGCCTGCTAGGTAAATTTACCTCAGCCATTAGCTACCTTATGCTCAGTGTCCATTTTTTCCGGTTGCCTAGCAACAACAGTGTGCTCACAACATTAGACTTTTGAACAGTAAGTGCCATCATGTGGTGGTTTTGTCATACTGAGGATTCCTACATTTTTTTATGGAACATTTAGACGATGCAAGTACACGAGACTGTACCTCCTCTATATACGCTGCAAATTCGATGTCTTTAATGCCAGCCTCAGTGAAGTTGATGAGCGTATCTTTGCCCTCTGCATTCAGCAGGACGATCGTCTTCAGATCCACCTTCACGCCGTCAAACTTCTTAGACACATCCTTAGTGTACTAGAGGAGGAAAAGGGAGAAACCACAGCAGTGTTTTGAGCTATGGGGCCTGAGAGGACTTAGTGATAGGAAACAGATGCTGGTGCTCCTGGAACAGTGCTGCTTTGTCTTCTCAGGTCTGCTCCACAGGGGTCTCGAGCACTGCACAGTTTGTTTAGTGCTTTCCAGACTCTATAACCCCTGACTCAGCTCATCGGCTAATTCTCAACCTCTTGTTGATGAATGAGGCTTATTAGAGTAAGGTGAAATGACAACAAGGCAGGGCAAGAGGACTGAGATTGGGGGAACGCTGGGTTCAGATTCTCCGCTGGCACACTGCAACTGCATATACAGATCAGGACATGATCTGAGTATGAGATCTCACAACACGGGAATGGAAATACAGTTTAATTGACGCAATAAAGGTGCTGGAGATTTGAGTGTGTAAAATAAACACGGCATATTCACCTGAAATCAGGGCAACGTCATGATCAGGATTAGAAGTAAAAAATAAAACACTTGGAGGAGTGCTGTTATAGGAAAATAGCCGACCATCTGGTGTGATGCAGAGATACTGTTACCACGCTGAAGCTGATTATATATATGATTATATAATCCATATGGGGGTTATATTATATATCCAATTGGGGATTTGCAATTCCCAAAGAGTTTCCCCTTGCTTCAGTGGATAATCTCACCTAGATACTGTGGATTTGTACCTAAAGACACACTCAGTACTGTCTGACTTTGTAGTATACAGTTGCAGGAGAGTAATGATTTACAATCTCACTACAGTGTCACCCAGAAGAGGACACGTTCCCTTTTGGTTCTTCTCAAAGTTGTTGTCTCTTGCCAGTCTCACCTCTGGCTTGCTCATTAGAGATCTAAATCTACATCCGGATTTCTGTAAAGCTCATTTCTGAGAAACCTCATTTTAAAGCGTCTGTATGCAGGTCATGTCTGTAGGGCTGGAAGGAAAAAAAACCCAAGAATGACATAACAATACACTGAAAGCAACCTGTTTACATTTATCTGGAGAGTATTATGTAATTCTAAAGAGAAAGACCTTAAAGAAACAAGCTACACATTCACGGTAAGCGGTGCTTTTACACCAGGCAACTGAAACGAGTACATCGAGTCCCTGCCATAATAAGACAAATGCCAGAGTAAGCACATTACCCACCTGATTAAAGCTTTGATAGGACAAATCCACGGATATCTATTCTTCATAACATTATTACTCAAGTTGAAATGAGATAATTGAGTTTATTAGCCAGTATTAGAGCATAAAAAGTACCATATGCACGAGCTGGCATTTAACAGAGCACCAAGTGATGCCTGCTTTTAAGTAAAGAGCTCATTTGCATCGCTTTGTGCCAAACGCACTGGCTAGATCATCATTAACACCAGAAGACGCTGTAAGCTTGCCAAATGGCTGTGAAAAAAAGAAAATCACAGCTTATCGTGAACTTTGGGGTCCTGAAAGATTGGAAATGGTTCAAAAACAGCCCACATTGTAAGATGGCATTGGATAAGTGGAAGCTAATCTTCCGCAATCATGATTCTAGCTTGGTTTAGTGCCACTGCTGTATTGGTCACTGCTACATTTGAATTAATCACTAGAAAATCAAAATGCAGTACACTGCCGGTGTTAAGTGTATATCTTTAAATAGCAGACGTATATGTTAGACAGATATGCGATCGCTTTTAAAGATATTTTGAAGCATACTGTACCTGTGAATAAATGAATAGACCCATTACTGAACATAAAAATAGCATGTATTATAGTAAAGTCTACATGATTTCATAGACCACAAAGCTGAGGCGTAATATTAGGTAACATTTACAAGATACAATTCTGCAACTACATGAGCATAACTGGGAGCATATGGTGAACGTAATATTAAACCTTAGGCAATTCTTACTCCTAGTAGCTCTTCTAGAAGCAAACGGATCGACTCACCAAGCTGGTGTTGAGCAAGGCTGAGATGTTGAACACTTTATCCAGTTGGAGGGCAGAATAAATCCCATGGTTCTCCTTACAGTTACTGAGACACACAGAGAGAGAGAGAGAGAAAAGCAAAATGATTAGAATAGAATATATCTCACCAACATCTATTATTCTCTTATCTGGTTTTTCATTAACAGCACAGTCTGCTCTGGTTTATGCTGAGCCGTTATTTGAACGTGATTTGGAAGGTCATGAGTTCAAATCCTGGCACCTCCAAACTGCTACTGTTGGCCCTCGAGCAAGATAAAAAAAAAAAAACACGTCTGCCACGTAGGTAGCTCCTCATGCTACCTACATGTGTGTGTGTGTGTGTGTGTGTGTGTGTGTGTGTGTGTGTGTATATATATATATATATATATATATATATATATATATATATATATATTCTTAAGGCAACCCATTCTATAACAACAGGCATGACGCTATATCTTTGATATATGATGTAGCTACTGACTGATGTAGCTACTGACTGAGTTTTTCATAACTGATGAAATTTTACCCCTTGACCTCCCATTTTTTATTTTCATGTGTCTATATTCAAGCAATTTTTCTAATTTTCTTATACTACAGAAAAGCAAAATTATACATAAAAAATGTAGGAGGAAATGTAAATGTGGTGTTATCGCAGTTAAATTGGCTCTTTGCCGCCCTCTGCTGGACCAGACGAGCGTTTCTATGAACAGAGCTCGTCTTCCACCTGTTAAAGACAGAACTGGAACAAGAGCAGGAGTGTGTACTGAGATCACGAACACATATTTGACTGGATGGCAAAATCAGCCATTTTAATTTCAGATTTACTGAAAGTAAAACGATACTTCATTTTTTTTTCTCAGCAGGAAGCTTTTAGTTTTTATATTACAGAGAATATGATAGCCACCTTGACCTGAGAGTACCATTGAAATAAAGTGTCACTCATTGCCAATTGATTCAATATGAATCAATTCAATATGATACGTAAATTCACTCAGGAGCCCTCGTAGGATAAGAATGTTTTTCCGAACATGATTTTCATGAATACCAAATTTCTTCTATAAATGCACCTACGAATAAATATATTCATATCCAGCTTCATAAACAAAGCCTAATGTTATAAAACAAAAAGAACGCCGTGCCTCCTTGATCTGAACGCTCATGTTGGTAAGCATGTGTTCAGACTGATATTCACCTGTAAATGTTTTCCACTGTGAGATCCATTTCTGGATCGTTATACAGGTAGCCAGGGATGAAGTGCTTCCAGGAAGGGTTCACCAGATTTGGAGTGCCCAACACCTAAACAGCAAACAACTAAACATTAGCACATTATCTGTAAAAGAAGATCTTCCCCGCCATCACTGAAAACCTTTGAAGATCTGTTGTCAGGGCTCGTATAACATTTTATAGCATTTCCTTGGCTGATTATCAGACTTTTCCCAGTGTAACACAAAATAACAGACACCACACTTCTGCATAAATGCATACAAGAGTTTAAAAGGACTTTAAAAGGCAGGAGCTAAATTTCTAAAGTAGCTAGAGGGAGGAAAATAAGATATAAGAAAATAAGGCCTCGAATACTAGCTATTTATCTCATGTTACACTCACTGTCAGTTGGCAATTTTCCTTTCTTTTTTTCGGTAAATGCAGTAAAAAGTAATTTGGCACAGATTACAAATGTCAAGGTGTTTATTTTTTTTTTGCAGATTTTGCAGTGTGCCTTGGGAAAGTGTTTTGCAGTACCACTTCATTTTTTGATCCAAATTGAAGCTGAAAATCAATACATGATGATGCCTTGTAATATAATCTTTAAACCAAATGTCCAATTAGATTTATTTAAAATGAATTGACATTTAAAACATAAGGGATTTTAAGATGTTTTTTTTTGATGGGGACTCAAAGCACTTTATTAAGTCTGGACAAGAGCATGTACTAAATGGTGTAAATGTAAATGACAAGATGATGGATGACCCTGCCTTAATAATTTACCCATATATACTGTATTTACTGTAAGTCTCACTAAAGCAGCATGATGACGTGTAATGGAGTGCTGTTTTTGCGTTGAACGTGTGTGAAGTCTTGCCTTGAACAGCTCTCTGGAGTGGAAAGGTTCACACACCAGCTTCTCGACATTCCCCCCCACCACAAACGTCACCGTCACCACTCCCATGAGCACCCAGGAGAACATGAAGCTGAAGCCCACACCACTGAAAGAAACACAGTGCATATGGAAATACGAGGACTTTCTGCTATAGATAAAACCACACCATGGACGAATTTTTTTTCTTCAAATTTTTTCCTTCTTTTTTCTCCTTTATTATATGATGTCCCAGAGCTCCTATAAAATGCCAGAGTCAGTGCTGTGTCAGAGTTTCGGGTCCAAATTGACAGGAAATTTGAACACGTATGCCACGTCAGCTCAGATACATCAAACATCATCATGCTCCAACTTTAGGCACAAAAGAGGACGAACTACACAGTGACTGGCAGGATCTGCAGCCAATCAGGGCAGAGATAGTGAGCAAGAGAGAGTGAAAGTGTAAAGAGTGTCCCATACTATACTATAACTGGAAAAAGGATACAGGACTGATAGTGTTTTCACTTATTTCTTACTATTTCGATGATATTCAGCTGGTTTGTCTTTACTGCGGAGTTTGAAGCATGACACATTACAAAATGTTCCTCCACAAGTAACTTGTAATAGCATTTTCCTTCCAGAGAGGGCGAAATTCCACAATCTTACATCCACTAGCTGGTAAATTAAACTGCCTCACTTACGCCATCAGCAGGTTCCCTCCGGTGTTAGACACGCAGCCGCGGGTAGTAGGAGAGGCGTGTCTGTCAAATCCCAGGATTCCACACAGAAGACCCAGGAAGTTGAAGGCTAAGATAAGGGCCACCATGCAGCACAGTGTGATACACCCAATCCACCTGAGGACAGAAGATTACACAATATTTTATAGACTAGTCAAATACAGTCATTATTGACAAAAAAATCGTATGACTAGAATTGATCTTGAATTCCATGGATTTGATTTTCGGTTAAATGGAGAATTCAAAAGAAGTAGGGCGATACCATGATAAATAATGTCATGTCACACACAATACGCTTGTGATACGTTTATTACCTTTTTTAAAAAAAAGTAATTACAGACTGGAAGCATCTTATATGATGTTAAAATTTTGTACTTAATATTTTTAAAAAAAAAATTTGTACTTATATATAATGCATCTTACACACCTTGTTTATGTGCATTCTTTTAAATGAAGTCTTAAGATTCATTTCATTTCAAGTCTTATTTCACTTCATGACGTTTAGTCTTAGTTAAGAAAACTGGTCTAAGTTAAATAAATATCTTCTTCTTTTAACTTTCTTTTGCACTTTGGAGCAGCTGCCACACAGAAAAAAAAAAAAATCCAACACATATATTTTTTAATTTAATGACTTTTTTGTGCTTATGTGTCACTATGCTAATGCACGCCTACTTTGTTCCTGACTGATGATGTCTAATCAGTGCCAGCTTCATACAAGTGAATAAGTGACTGAGTGATTTAATTAATAGATAATTCTAACACAGAGAATGCTAAAAGAAAAACTTTCATTTTTTCTACAGAAACTGTGGGAATAGTGGAAAGCCGTAGCTAAAGGAAGCATTATGCAAAGAGCACATGCTTCAAGACTGATTAGACTTTTTGTTGTAAGTGAGCTCCTACTGGCTACAGAAACTCATCTTTTTGGATCATTTGCCATGACTAATTACTTAACCAGCCATTAATTTTGCTTGTGTCCAACCATAAAAGATATTTTTAGGTGTTATCTAGGTGGAGTTTGTTCACTTATGCATGATATTATGAAACATTTAAGACATTTACGACATGCACAGAGCCATCGCTGTGACTCAGGCCTGTGTATCTGTCATGGCTGAAGTACCTATAGAAGTCCATTTTGTCGATCTCTGGGTAAAGATCTTCGATTTGTGAATGTGTGTGACTGATGAAAATGGTGACGTTGTTCACAGTCGTCTGCACCGGAAACAGCTTGGAGAATCTGGTGATGTTGTTGCCAATGCCATCCAACAAATCTCGGACTCCTAAAGTCATTCGGAAAAAGGAGGACAGAAAAGAAGGAAGTGTCTCCAACATTACATGAAAGAAGTGATGCATAGATTATCTGTGGTGTCGTGGGTGCATTTACTTATAAACCTTACCTTCAGCTACATTTTTGGTCTGGTTTGTTACCATGGTTGGGGTGTCACTGAAGGCTGAAAACCCCTGGAGGATGAGAAAAACATGCTTCAGAGAAACGAGTCAAACCTCTACTCTAAAAGCCATATGCTAGAACTCTGAATAATAACCTCTAAATAATAACCTCTAAATAATAACCTCTAAATAATAACTTCTGAATAATAACCTCTGAATAATAACCTCTGAATAATAACCTCTAAATAATAACCTCTAAACAATAAACCCTGAATGATAAAGTCTGAATAATGAACCAGGGGTTAATGCCTTTAATATCTTAAAATAATGGTATTTATTGACTAAATCTGACAGGAATAATAGGAAAACTGTATAATTATAAACCTATGAGACTTTAGTGGGTTCATATCTTGATGTTTGGTTATAAACAGTTTTTTTTATCATCACTTTATTTTCCATGGAACATTACTGTAAAAGTACAAGGGTTCAATTATTTAATTGAGGAAGCTGTTAAAAATATTTTCCTAATTGTATCTGTTGAGGTCACTGTTTTCAAAAGAAGAAGTTTCCTCAGGAAATGTTTGTTGCTTTTTACTCTGTTTTTATTTGCAAGTCTATTCCATTTTATTTTTTGTCAAAATCTGAGAAAACTCTCCCAAATTTGACTAAACAGACCATTGGAGTTTAGATAACAAATTAATGCACTGGTGTAAGAGTCATAAATTTGATCCAGTCCCTGTAAATAGGTGTGTCTGCATTACACTCACCGTCCACTTTAATAGGAACACTTAAGCAGCTATCCAATCAGCCAATCATGTGACATTATCACAATGCATAAAATCATGCAGATACAGGCCACCATGGTTGTAAAGAGTGATTATCTGAGTTACTATATCCTTCCTGGTGGCTTAAACCAATCCTCTGACCTCTCTTTCAACAAGGCCTTTCCACCCACAGAACTGTCGTTCACCCAATATTTTTTGTTTTTCGCACCATTCTGTGTAAACTCTAGAGACTGATGTGTGTGAAAATCCCAGAAGATCAGTTCCTGAAATACCCAAACCAGCCCATCTGGCAAAAACAACCATGGTTAAAGTCACAGAGATCACACTTTTCCCCATTCTGATGTTTGAGGTGAACATTAATTGAAGCTCTGGACCTGTATCTGCATGATTTTATGCAGTGTGATGCTGCCACACGATTGGCTGACTGGATATCTGCATAAATGAGCAGGTGTACAGGTGTTCCTATTAAAGTGTGTATGAGTGTATATTGCATAATATGAATTGCCAAAGCTAGGCGAAATGATATCATTGTAAAGACACAATGGCATGACAGATCTGTCCTCCAGAATGCAGAAAAGGGGTGAATATCCTGACCACTTAAACCCAAAAGAGAGAAACCAGAGAGAAAAACACTTTTAACAATTCGGAAGCTTGTAATTACTGTAATTCCAATATAGTTTTCTGAGAAGTCATTTTAACAACATTCATAACATCAAAACTCCAATGCCATCATTATACTGAAGTACCTTGTTTACTATTTGGCTGAGGTTTGTCTTCAAAACGTCGTTCACTTTGGCCAACTGCTCACTCACCCCAGGCAGCTGAAACACACCAGCTCCAATTTAGCATTTTATAAACAAATTAGCTCTTATGTTTGTTTTCCGATCAAGATAATCCATCTTAAAAGTTAAGAATTCTCACTAGGTTTTCTAGTGGTAACCTTTATGTGCTTGGCTTGTTTTCTTAGCCTAATCTCCTTCTTCTTTTGTAATTTTTAATGTCTATGAATATTAAGGTTTCCATAAATATTGTTTAGTATCCTAATAATTAGGAGGATAAGATATGATTTCATAGATTACATAGTTAAACTTGAAGTTAAACCTCACCGCTGAGTAGTTAGCACTGATCTCCAGTTGGCTGAGAGAGCTGAGGATGTTGACGCAGATGTGAACTGTGTGTGAAAACGAGTCAGCGCATGCCGGGTCGTCGAGGGCATTCGTGATGTCCATGCGCACCCTGCTCAGGTTCGACTGTAGCTGCGCCGTGCCCTCCTGCAGAACCGCCAACGTCACAGTCACGTTCTCCAGAGCCTCCTTAGTGTCCTGAATCACTAGTGCACACACACACACACACACACACACACACAGATATGACCATGTCTCAAAGGATGTATTTGTCATGGTTACCTTGAGTTGTTCTTTCCACTCTGATTAAGTGACCAATGACAATTGGGATCTTTATGCAGTTTTAATGGACATTTATTATGGGAGAGTGCGTGAGAGGGAGAGAGGGAGAGATAGATAGAGAGACAGAGAGAGAGAGAGTAAATGGATAATGTTCTACCTCCAGCCATGTTCTGTGCCTCGTCCAGGGCAGGAAGCACCACTTTTCCCAGCTCTTCATGTATTCTTCCACCCAACAACTGACCTACATCTACACGCACACAAACACACAAACACACACACTCAGTTTACATGCAATGAAAACATGTATTGGACAATGCACTACAATCAACATGGCATACTTACTGTCTAGATCACAAAGCACCTGGTTCTTGGCAGTTCCATACTGAGATATCAGATAATCAATTTGCTGGGAAAGAAATCATACAAAACTAATTTACAATCTGTAATTATAATGAATACAATTAAACTTGGGCTTAAACTGATAATAGAGATAAAGTGCAATATTAATGTATAAATACATCAATCTACCCATGCATTCATCAGTCGATCATCCCTCCATTCATTAATATGTCCAGTCATTCGTCTGTCTATCCTTTTGTCCACCCATCCATTCACCCACACACCCATCCAAACAACATCCAGTCTTTCATCTGTCCATGCTTCTGCCTACTTATCCATACACCTGTCCAGCCACCCATCTATTCATCTATCCATCTATGCATTAACCAATCCATCCATTTATATCTATGCCCATCCATTCATCCATCAATGCTTCTGTCCTCACACCCATTCATATGTCCATTCATTCATCTGCCCATGCTTTTGTGCAACCCACCCGCCCATCCATCCATCAATCCCACCTCTTCATACATCAAATCTGTCCATTCATTCATTTGTCTGACCATCCACTCATTCATCCATTTACTCCTCCATCCATTCTACTGCCTGTCCATCCATTCACATATTCATCCATTTACCCACCTATATATATACCTAACTGTCCATTCCTCTAACCGTCCATCCCTACATATGTTCATTTCTCTGTCCATCCAACTAACCCACCTGCCCATCCACCCTATCATATGCCTGTCTATGCATCCATTTATTCATCCATATATGCATCCATTCATCTCTGTCCATCCGTCCATCTTTCCCTTCATCCATTCATCTGTTTATCTTCCCATATCAATCAATCCATCTATCCCCGCTGTCTGATGCAGGATAACATCTAACTTCTTACCGTTGGTGTGTTATTGGCTAAGGCGTACAAGTCCTTCAGGTTACTGTTGACGAGTCTCCTCACGGTCTTCAGCTGAGAACTCAGGTTCTGATTGGCTGCATATGCACACAGGACCCCAGCACTGGGATCAGAGAAAAGAGGAAATCCACTCAAAATCCTTTGACATAAGCAGTTCTCCAGGTAATTCATGAGAACACTGAAAGCAAAACATCTGGAAATAACCAGCCAGTAGATGGCAGCACTCACATAAAAAAAAATCTACACCCGTTTTCCACATGCATTACATCATTCACACTGAAATCGCAAATAATCACTATAATTCTCACTAATATCTTCACATACAGACTATTGACGCAGATGTAACTAAAATGATAATCTGTCCATACTATTAAACCAGATATAGTATATCTGCTCATACTATTAATAAGCCAGATCACAGTGTTGTAGGTTTATACACCGAAAACAAAGCTGTACATCCTTTCGTAGCACAACGGGCAAATTAACAAGAATGTTCATCTGGAAAAAAAACATCATTATTCAGATTGAGAGAGAAGTGTTCAAGTATCTTCACTGATTAATTTCAAGCAGCTTTAATTGAACATCACCGCAGGTAGCAGCAGGACGTGCTGGTATTAAGGACAGCTACATTTTCATTGGTGTGGTGGAATGAAAAAACACTTTGCGAAAAGTGTGTCAGGCTCATGAATCAGGGACTGCATTAGCAGGATGATAACTAGCTCTATAACTGGCTCCTTTCAAGTGGAATTGTGTAGCAAGAGCAGTGACTCAAAAATATGATCGCATCTGTTAGAAACCTGGGGAATTTTGGTCACATCATGGGAAATAGCCCATATATGAGGAGACAGTGGTGCAAAATGAGACGCCTTCAGGGAAAAGAGAACTATAGCAAATGTAAAAAAGATATTGAAATCTGTGAAAGACACCCCTGCCTCCATCACCTGAGGTAAAAGTCAATCACAAGCCTCCCGTCGTCTCTTCAATCTCTGTTCTGATCTCTGGTTACACTAACGACGAGGAAATCATCGCCAAGTCATTCAGCTCTGTTGACTAAATATCTTGTTATTATATGTCTTTTTAATAGGTCTTTCAACCCTTTTTTTTTTTTTTTTTTACCAGAGGCAAAAAAACAGAATTTCCCCCTGTTTTGGGGGTGCCCATGTCCAGCACTGAATTTATTTGTGATGGCACACTCCACAGTAGTGGTTAATGGCTCATATGAAAGTAGACACTCAGGGTTTTACAATTTTGTAGTTTTTCATAAGTACGTCTTTTTTTTTTTTTTTTACCTAGTCTACTAGGTTTAAATGTTATAATTTTGCAGTGGCAGTTGTATACAGTGTTTTACTATCAAAAAAAGCTTTAGCTGTGCTGTCCATTTTATCTCTGTGCCAATATTATTGTAGAGATGTGAATTATTTGTCCAGCAAGGGGGCTCACACCCCTACCCTTTCATCGCCATGCTCACCAGCAGTTAAATACAGAGTCACTATACTCTACACACAGAAACCCAACAGTGTCCTGACTAATCTCTTAACAGCCATGCGGCAATAAAATAACTCATTTGTTTATACTGATATGAAAATGTCCGATAAGT
>CM040981.1:4691789-4733631 GCA_022985145.1 Pangasius djambal | reverse complement strand
TTTTTATGGCAATGGAACAAAGATTAAACATGTTTGGTAAGGACTGGAGGGAAGATGTAGTGGATGATGTAATAAAACAAGCTTTATTAATTAAACCATTCAAGTTTCAGTGTTCTTTGTAATTTACACTTGCATGCCTCAGTGTCATCTCTCACCAGGATACAACAGATGCTTCTTCATTTTCTGAAATAAAGCTACAAAAGTTTCGACTTAATTAAGCTGCTTCATTTGTGTTGGTCCGCTGCACGGGAAAATGTGGCATGTGGTTGGTGGGCTTGAGGCTCGTGTTTCTGCTGCACAATGCCCCGCTGTATTCCCGCTATGTTCCCGCTACGTTCCTAGCTGCCTCACTGGGGGCTGTTCGAGCTCTGGGTGGGGGTGAGAACCCCATTAAATGCCTTTCTAAACAGGGGCCGACCCACTGGGTCTGGTTTCACCCAACAACATCTCTGTTCCAGATCCACTCGCTGGCTTCCCTCTGGCCTGAGCTGCAGAGATGAAATGTGATCAGTGTGCTGCAGCAAAACAGTCAGGAGTCTGATCGAGACAAAGGCAGTCACTGTGAGGGGACGTGGAGATGCACGGAAGGTGAAGAGTGAGACAGAATTATCAGGAGGCACAATCTTTTTCAAAAGCACCACTGATCTACTCCTAACCTTCATGTTGTGTTCACTATTTAGCACTATTTAGCCAAGGCCATTTCTTTTGATTTTATTGCAAATCAATAGAGTAGATCCTCCGTTTTTAACAATATACAGTAAGCAGTTGTTTTAGTAGTTTTAGCTCCCTCCATACTCGTGGATGCTCCTGATGGCAGCTTTGTGTGTGTGTGTGTGTGTGTGTGTGTGTGTGTGTTTGCACAGGTGGCACTGTAATGCTAAGATTTAACTATAAGATTTAACAAGCAACTAACAGCTACAGCAGACGCCAACATTATTAAATACTTCGAAATATTGTTAATTTAATTTGTATTCTTAATTTAAAGTGATATAAGAACTGTTTTGTGACACCTCCATTTTTGTAGGATATATTCTTAATTTCTGGTTGCTTAAATTAACTTGAGTGTAATTGTTGTTTGCTTAAATTAACTTACTTTGAACATATTAAATTTGAGAGCACCAAATACATTTTTTTTTTTGATGTCTTCTTTCTGATCCCACTAGCATTAATGTTTCCCCCAGTTTCCAAATTACCCCAGCACCCTTGCCCATGTGTGAGGAAAGAAAGTAGGCCATGGCAGCCTGGGAACTGAAGTGTAAGACAATCGTTACTCTTTTCCATTCAGTTTCCATTCAGGAGATGAGGACACAACATTCTGGGCATACAGTTATTTCTCTCCATCTCTCAGTGTAACGTGTGTAATTCACATTTTTGAACTAAGAGCTAGAATAGGCTTATATAGCTCCTGGCAGAAGCCAATAATACATTGCACATCACTGGACAATGCTAGCTAATGGATGTATGATTTTTCCACCCTGAAAAATGCAGTCTCAGAAATATCACATCATAAACACGACTGAAAGGGGGAACCATGCAGAATGTTGCTCATGGACCTAATTACTTATATTTGATGCCATGTCAGTAAAAAAAAAGCTAAAAATAAAAGCATCCTTGCCCGAAGGCTCTTGTGGTGTCTGATCGTCACTCTATCGCGTCGCTGCTCTGGTGTGTGACAGCATCCTTGAGAAATGTTACTTCTGTCTTGCAAGCAGGATGGCAGTAACGAGCAGTCATGTCTGCATGCTAATTGGGTCACATCTTGATTTATTCAGCTTTATAACTGGTTCCTGCTATTTTTTTTTAAAAAGAGCAGTACTATCGCTGGCACTGCTGCCAATAGTGTATAAAAATGAGGGCACAGCCGAGAAGAAAAGACATCCATTGGGATTAAAGGACACAATAGACAGACACTAAGAATGATGAGCACTGTTCAGCAAACTAAACATACTACACCATTACTTTACCATCACACTGCAACACAGTCTAAAACTCACAGTCTAACCCTCAAAAGCACCTCTCGATTCACTGCGGGTCAGCGAGTGATCTTATTCCTGGAGCTTCTTGAAGCCCAGAGCTCATCTATGACTGTCGTAATGGATTGCGCTTTCAACAACGGCCTTTTGAGTGATTGTGTTGTAGCATTTTCAGTCTAGCTACAGAAAGACCAGCAGGTACTTGACATTCTCTCACCGTTGTCAAGTCTTTTTTTCACTCTCTGTAATTTAGCCCACTCTGGGCTGCCTCTCTGTCCCTGTCACTGTAATGGCTTCATTAGAACCGGTGTGCCGTGGTGCCTCCTGGCCCTGGAGATTTAATATGTGTGTGAGGCGACTGAGCCCCTGATCTCCAGGCAGCCAAGCCTTGGCTATGGAATCTCTAATAAAGAAGCAACCAAATAGAGCCATAAAGCACATCAAGTTCAGTTTTGTGCCGTTGCCCTCAAGGCCTCTGTGTGTCCAACCTTAAGGGCTGCACTATTAATATATTGAAAAGTGAGATCAGTTCAAATGGTTCCATCAATCTCTAGTTCAGTTGTAGCACCATAAAGCTGCTCATCAGGAACAGATAACTCACGTCAGAGCATGGACGTGTGCTTGCAAGTAACTCTTGGCCACCATTAGTACAGATGTGAACATTGTAGTGGCTTTTGATGATTGTGGTTCTAACAGTTAGAGAAATTAATATTGTAATTTAATGCTAAACCTCTTTGAAACAGCTACGCTCTCAGAATTCAAAGCAAAAAGCAACACAAACATGGATTAGTCATCTCGGACCACATTCTGTATTGGTGGTTTAAGTTAAAATAATAAAAGTTACTCATATTCAGAACTAGCATTCTAGCGGCTAAGGATCCCATGCACTCACTGCCGTGGCCCGGGTTCGATTTCCAGGCAGGGAACCAACCCAGTCACCGGGAGTGTACTCTCAGTGCCTGTCCCAAGCTCGGATAAAATGGTTGTGTCAGGAAGGGCATCCGGCGTAAAACCTGTGCCAAATCAAACATGCGGACCAATGATCAGCTGTGGTGACCCCTAACAGGAGCAGCTGAAAGAACAACTACAACTCATATTCAGAGCTAACATTCTCAGGTGTTTGAATTGATTTTCTGGGCAGTGCATTCGGTTTATTAAAATAACCTGAGTATAGTTCACACCTCAGAGGTTGCCAGATTTTAGTAAAGACTTTAGTAAAGTTGTCCGAGACCACCACCTCTAACACAAGCACTTGCCTTTAAGCTCGAAAAATTCAGGGAATAAAAAATGCGTACTGAAGAACCGAGTTTTTTTTTTTGTTTGCTCTCATCTGAGATTTAACATAAAAGTAATGAAGACTCAAGCATTTAAATAAACTAATAGGAGTCAAATTGCCAATATAATTCTGCATGAATAGTTCTAGTCATAATTAACTTGTAAACAACTGGACATTTGTCTTGATTTAACAGTTTAAAAAAGGTACCAAACCAACACAAAAATTTTTTGTACTATGAAGTACAGAGGCAGTAAGTTTGACCTCTAAGTAGGGTTTTTAAAAAAATGCTGTATCTACTTGCTGAGGGACGCAGCAAGTAACTAGACAGGTAAGCAGTTACTTTCCATATTGTGTGACAACGGTTTTTGGGTGCACAATTATGTGGCCATGAGATGCTACATTGAAGTCATGAAATTGTAATGTATTCATGGCATATAAACTATTTTAGGTAGGTACATGGGTAGGCAGGTAGGTAGGTAGGTATGTAGAGAGCTGGATAGGTAGTTCAATGAATGGGTGGGTAGGTGGGTAGTTGGGTAGCTTTATTTAGTGGAAAGTTTGGCTTAGATGGGTGGATAGGTGTAAAAAGCTGAGAAGAATGGGGAGCTAGGTAGGTACGATAGGTGAGTGGGTGGTTAGGAAGGAGGTAGGTAATTGATTTGAGTAGAAAAATTACTTTGTTACAGCAGCACAGTGTATGAACTAATTACAGTACAAGCAAGCAAATAAGAGCAAATAACAATATTCCTGATGTACACTATATGGCCAAAAGTAGGTTGACACCTGAGCAGCACACCCATATGTGGTTCTTCCCCAAACTGTTGCCAAGTTGGAAGCACACAACTGTATAGGATGTCTTTGTCGTATTACAGTTTCCCTTCACTGGAACTTAAGGGCCCAAACCTGTTCCAGCATAACAATGCCCCTGTGCACAAAGCAAGCTCCATGAAGACATGGTTTGCCAAGGTTGCAGTGGAAGAACTCGAGTGTCCTGCACAGAGCCCTGACCTCAACCCCAGTGAACACCTTTGAGATGAACTGGAACACTGACCACGCACCAGAACCTCTCACTTGACACGAGTGCCCGACCTCACTTATGCTCTTGTGGCTGAATGAGCACAAACCCCCATAGCCATGCTCCAAAATCTAGTGGAAAGCCTTCCCAGAAGAGTGGAGGTTATTATAACAGGAAAGGAGGGACTAAATCTGTGTTAATGGAATGGTTTTGGAATGGACACATATGGGTGTGATGGTTAGGTGTCCACATACTTTTGGCCATACAGTATCATGATATACTGTAGAACTGAACTGATCTTAATTATTTAACTTCTGTTCTGATTTTACAGTTGCTCAGTAGTGTACAGTTGCAGGGATAATCACATGTACCCACCCACACACACTTAACACTTACGTGATGATGAAGGTGGTGGTGAGCAGGAGCGTGGTAAGCAGTCCTCTCTGACAGTCTGCGTTTTTCCTTTGTCTCTGGTGCATCTCTCCTCCGCAGTTATCACAGCAGCGGCACATGCAGAAGAGCAATCCAACCAGCGGCACAAGCACAATGAAGAGAATCCCCATGACCGCACACACCACAAAGCCCAGCTCATAGTAAATCACCTGCACAATGTAACATTCCACTTTACACTCCATGTTGACTTTGGTGGTTATAACTAGGTTATGACCATGTGTAGGTTATAAATAGAACACATTCTCTGTAAGTAATCAGGAGATGTGTAAGACACTAAAGACATTTGGGACTTTTAAGAGTTGATAGATGCAAAGGTGGCTATAGTGACCAGAAAATAAACCTGTGTCTGCAGATCCATTGGTCTAATATGGCAAAAATCCCAATCTGGTGTAGTCAACACAACATGAGGTTGATTTAATACTTTCTATTGTGTGTTGAATAGGAATTTAATTTACAACAGACAATTTCATTGTTGAGTACGTTGTTAGTCCTTTGTTAGCTATCTTTTAATGCATAACTAATTACTTTCTGTCTTGCTTTTTTTGTAGTTACCTTTTTAAAAAAAATTCAGTTCCGCTGTCACGTATAAGTTTATGAGTTATTACATTGCACTGATTTAACTTTATTTTCAGTCACAGTAGCCACCGCTACAGCTATTAAAACTTTAAAGTCCCTACTGATACAGCTATTACTAAGAACTAATGAAAGGAACAGGAAAGGGTAGTTACCCATATAATAGGAAACATAATACACACCAAAAAGACATCTGATATTAATTTATAACAGACTCATAATGGATGTCTGTTTTTAGGCTCAGTTGTCTTATTGAATTACAAAAGATCCAGCTCATCTCCAGCAATCTGTGATCCTAGTTTAAAAACTACACTCCACTTAAAACACACCCCTATTAAAAAAAAACAGAATAAAATATATTAGAAGCTGGAAAAGGAATTCCCTCACCATGTAACATGTCACAGTGGTGTTATAATTAATCAAATGTAAACGATGAGAGCTAGCTGCTCAGCCATGAGGTGTGAATGAGCAGCTGGAAGCTCGCCTGGCTCCAGACTCCAGGTTTCTTGGTCTCACTGTGTCTGTCTGTCTTTAATCTAGTTTCACATTCCCATAAAACATTCACTGCTCTCAGGCCAAGGTGAGATCAGGAAGCTGAGCTTGTGGAGTAAATGAATTCATAGCAAATGGATGTTTTAAGCCCTGACTCACAGACATGCATCACTTTAATGTAGCATGAACAAGAGTGCATGTCTCCAATAAAATAAGTTGACTATCCATCACTGTTTCTGAGAACAGGGCCCAGCTCAGGACACAGACCACAAGCACCAGATCTTCAGTTCTCATCAGCATGACCAGGCTTCAGTTTGGCTCTGAGGTTAACTGGCTGGGATTACAGAAAGAAGTACTGAAGGAACTCATTGCAGTGATTGCACCATTACCTGTGAAATTCCCTGTAACTGAATAGGTCAGGTGGATTTTTTTTAGGTTGGGCTAGTAGATAGGTTGAGCTAAAAATAGCAAACACCTTCTCAAAGAAGATTTACAGAAATGGAAAACCTGTGATCTCAGTGATTACCTGACCTTTTGGTTCTTGTGACTCTGTGGCTAAATTACAGCACATATTTGTGTGTTATAACATTAAGGGGCATATATACATCATATATACATGTCCAGTTGCTCCATTTTAAAAATTTCCTCCGGAATGAAGAAAGAATTTAAAAATGTCTTAGTTGGACAATTTCACTTTGAAAGATACAAATGAGCTGGTCAGAAATCATAGTGGGAGGATTCAAACAGAAATAAATGTGGAAGCAGGGAGAAGTATAGAGGCTATGACTAAGTTATGGTCAGGTGTAGGATATAAACAGAACATATCCTCAGTAATTTTAAGTAACTGGGAATAGAGATGTGCATTAGGACTGGGATCCCAAAGGACTCAAAAAAAAAAAAAAAAAAAAAGTCAAAAAGTGTCAAAAGAGTGTGTGTGTGTGGGTGGGGGGTTACTTTCATGTGGGTAATGGCTGGCCATCATATATCAAGCTTGCTCATGCGGCACTGTGCAACATGCTTACTTTTTTCATTCATTCTTCCTCATTAACTGCTTTATTCTGGTCAGGGTCACTGTGGTTTAAATAATTAATCTGTTTATATGTTGGAAAAGAGATCTAACTAAACTTATTAGAAAATATTGCGGGTGGGTACAAACAAAAATAATAACTGCGGGAGTAGGTGGGATTAGTCACACTTTCTGTGGGAGCAGAAGAGATGCTCAGTGTTTCTGCGGAAGGAGGCGAGAACTGCTAGAAAACCTGCAAGAGCAGTAAGCTTACGCACAATGATGTTGTGAAGGAGTGAAAAGGAACGGTCAGAGTATCTGCAGGGAAGGGAATATATGTTTCTGTGGAAGTGAGAGGGCTTGGTAAGAGTTTCTGCTTAAGCAGGCATTTGCAATCAGAGTACCTGTGGGGAATGCCTGGGACAAGCCAAAGTAACCCAAAGTTTCTTTAGGTCATGCTGGCATGGTAGGAATTTCAGCAGACCTACACAAAGTTTCACAGACTATACGGCCAAAAATTTGTGGACATCTTACCATCACGCCCATGCTGTTGCATTAAGATTTCCCTTCACTGGAACTGAGTGGCCTAAGCAAAACATGCTCCAGCATGACAATGCCCCTGTGTACAAAGCGAGCTCCATGAAGACATTGTTTGCCAAGGTTGGAGTGGAAGAACTTGAGTGGACTTCATACAGCCCTGACCTCAACCCCACTGAACGGCTTTGGGAAGAACTGGAATGCCAACTGCACCTCAGGTCTCCTCGCCCGACATGAGGCTTGTGGCTAAATGAGCACAAATCCCCACAGTCACGCTCTCAAATGTAGTGGAAAGCCATCTCAGGAGAGTGGAGGTTATTATAACAGCAAAGGGGGACTAGATCCAGAACGGGATGTTCAAAAAGCACATATGGATGTGATGGTCAGGTAACTTTTGGCCATATAGTGTATGAGTGTGAGTGGCCAGGCATGGTCAGAGTATGATTGGGAGAGGGCAGACACGGTCAGAATTTCTACGGGACAAGAATGGTTAAAGTATCTGCAAGAGTGTGCAGGCAAGGTCAGTGTATCCCCAGGAGAAATTGGGGGGAGGAGTTTTAAAAAAATAAGTTAACTACACAGCTCTACTATCTAGACATCAGCACGACAGAGACACTTGTCAGTATATACACTGAAGACCTTAAAAAGAAAAGGCCTTAAAGGGCAAAATCAGTGAGCTACAGGCAGATAGTGTAGATTGAGGAAGAAAAGTGGTATTGTAATATTAGGGTGCAGGATGATAAAGGACAACTGAAGGATGATAAGGGTGCTGGCTCAGTGCACACTTTACCTGCAGTGTCAGAACAATGTTCTCTGGCTGGGGATAGCCAGATGATGAGAAGCATGCAGAAAAAGCAAAAAAAGACAAAAAGGACACAGGGGAAAAAGAGCACAAAAGATGGTCAGAAAAAGCAACAGGTAGATAACAGGCAAACATAGCACTTAAGAACCAGGAACAAGGTGTAATACTGTGCTTGGATAAGTACCAACAATTTGTTTGAATCTAAATAAAATCTAATTAAATCTGTGCACTGGGTTCGAGAGAATCGATAATATGTAGACCTCCCCATTCTTAAGTGTGCCAAGGCAATGGGTATATAACCAAATAAAATGAGTGAACATGGTTTACAGAGGAATCATGGCACCTCTTAGAGCTTGTTAAGACAGAACATGACAAAATGGAGGTGTACAGATAGGTTACGCTGTATATTTCTGTATTATGGGATCTCTGCTACACCTCTTACATTCCCAGATTTTAACTTCAAAAGAGGGTGGATGCTGCGCGCTGAAACTGTATTACTAATGAAACAACTAATAGTTCCTTCCTGTGCTTACAGCCAAAAAACAATTACCTCTTGCAGCACAGTTGGTATAACAAGGGTGAAAGACTCTCTCTTCGAACATCACTATCAATTAACAGCCTGCTGAAGAATTGACATGGGCAGGACAGCATCTCCTCAGCTCAACTTCCAGCACACACACACACACACACACACACACACACATACCTTCTGGTACTCAGACTTGATGGCTCCGAACTTGTCCTTTGCCACTTGCATGACGAGATCTGCAATGACAGCAGAGAACAGAGTTTGTTTTTATGCATAGAGGATTCACAGAGCATCTTCCCAAAGTGCAGACCAGAGGCTTTGTGACTGTTTCAATACACTGCAGTATCCATGTGAAGCTGCAGGTACACTTGGATTTGGAAAATGGAGGCTTATAGTGAAGTCAATGTTTTAGAAGTGTTTCGTCTGGGAGTAGCCAGGTGTAGGGTATAAAGAGAACATATCCTCGGTAACTGTAAGTAACTGGGGTGAAAGATGTGTATTGGCAGTGGCATCCTGCAGGACTCATTAGTCCCAACAAAAAAGTCATAGGAGTGGGAGGTTTTTACTTTCATACAAGTGGAAGCAGGCCATCAGATATGAAGCTTGTGGGACAAGGAAAGGGCACTTTCATTAACACAGGACTGTATTGGATGCTGCGGGTTGCTTGCTTGGCGCTGCGCTCATGGGGTGTTTACCACCTTCATTCATCTGCAGTGAATAATTTATTCTGGTCATAGTCTCTGTGGTTTAAATGGCTTATTTGTTTATATTTTATTAAATAGAACCAACTAAATTCATTAGAAAATATGTGGACAGGTCAGACTTTCTAAAGGAGCAAGTCAAAACTTCTGTGAGAGCAGGAGTAATCGGTCAAACTTTCTCTGGGTAAGGATATGATTGGTCAAAATTTCTGCGGGAGTGGGTGGGACTGGTCAAACATTCTGCAGGAGCAGGTGGGATTGGTCAAACTTTCTCTGGAAGCAGATGGGATTGGTTAAACCTTCTGTGGGAGCCAATGAGATTGGCCAATATTTCTACAAGAGTGGATGCATTTCGTCAAACTTTCTGTGGGAGTGGACGGGATTGGTCAAATCCCCTGCAGAAGCAGGTGGGATGCGGCAACCCTCCTGTGAGAGTGGACGGGCTTGGTGAAGCGTTTTGTGGGAGCAAGCAGGATTGGTCAAACCGTCTGTGGGAGCAGGTGGGGCTGGTCAAACTTTCTGCAGGAGTGGATATGACTGATCAAACTTTTTATGGGGGCAGATCTGACTGGTCATCAGCTGCTATAATGATGCATGTTCAATAGAGCATGTTTGAACTAATTCTAAACTAATCTTCCTGACATATCTCCCTGAGATATAAGGAATGGCCAGCCTGAAGGCAACAAATGTGTAGCGGTCTGGGAAAACTGGTCAGATGCTGGTTGAAGGGTTGTCCCAGGCCACCACACAAATGGCACAAGGAACAAGCAATACAAACTTCTTTTGTGTATATTATAATCTGTGCTTACATCATTTTCAAAGCATTCCCTTCCATCACTGCTTCTAAATCAAGGTCCAAACCACAGTTTTGTCATCTTAAAATTGTGCTGGAAATTACTGCACCATGTGCAATGTGTACTACGGAAAAGTGACACATTTGTCAACAAAAAGCAATAGACAGCCAGAGGGACCTGTGTGGAAAACACAGAGATATACAACAGAAATTTCCCCTCGACTTGGTGCAATGCAGGACTTTTCAGTTGAAACAGTGTAGTGCTGCGGGAGGAAAAATGGTAATGCGCAACACCGCTAACAAGTGTGATTCTGACAGCCACATGTTCTGTACTCCTACTTTTCTATTCTCTTTCAGGGATGCTCAGTTCATTATTCAACTGATGAACACTGATGAAAAAGGAGGGGGTCCCTCAGGGCTTTGCTTTCAACCAATTAGGCATTTTATTCACCATAACTACACATGCCTACATATTTCAGAGAGAAAAATCTCTTTCTACTTGAAGACAGAATCCATAAAAACAAATGCTCCCCGTACAAGTTGTTAAAAAAAACTGCTTGTAGTTTCATAATTAATACACAGTAATGACAAATGACTCACTCAACACCACCTAAAATTTAAGATGCTGATCCACTGCCACACTTCCTTAGTCTTTACTAGGTGACATGAGCTAAATGGAAGGCAATAACAGCAATCTTGCAACAACGGATTGCAACTCCTTTACATCATTCTGAGTGAAGAAAAAAAGTGGCGATGCTTATAAAGGCTGTTACTGGAAGGACAGATGCTCCCACATTGAGTGCAGTAGCGATGGATTGCTGAGACGCGTTCCTGATCAGTAAAAGCAAGCCTAGTGATATGAGAAATCAGGGAATTTCACCAGAGAAAAAACTCAAATGTCCCCAAATGGAAAGTCCTAATTCTAGTGATGTTCTGAAAGGTAGTCAAATACAGAAATCAGTTCACTCTTCTTTCATATATGTGTTTTGGAATGAGCTACTGCCTTTCAAAATACTGCACAGATTTCATCTCTCCAATTTAAAGCACCTTGGAACTTTTCCACATATTGATCACTGAAGTATATGAGCTAAAGGTGCTGGCTAGCGGTTTAAAGTATACAAGTACTTGTATCACAGCGCTGTTGAATTCTTAAATCTGATTTGTCAGAAGGCACTGATTAATTTTCTTTAACCTGACAGTAGTTTCTGTGACAGAAGTTCTGGAGGCAAGGCAAATCACAGGTTAATATTAGTGTGTTTGTTCTAACACATTACTGTTTCTATAGTAACGGGTAATTCACAGTTACGTGTATGGTGGATGCTCCACATAATGTAAAACTAATAATGGATTAAATGATGTGTTGTTAGTTAACAAAGAAAAGTTTTCTGTAAGAAGATGGTTATTTAACATTTATGGGAGGAGTCTCCAGTCTTTTATTATTAAGGATAGTAAGTTAAATATATAATCTCTCTATCTATGTATATCTATATCTATCTATCTCTATATACACACACACACACACACACACACACACACACACAGAAAGTGTGTTTTGTGAAGAAGGTTGTGTTATCCTGCACACCTCCATGACAGTGACTTGCGACTTGCGAGTGATTTGACAGGTGTGTGAATGTGTGTTAGGGAACTGCACGAGAATATGCGACAGCTCTGCCATGTTGTGCCACTAAGCCTTACAGATCAGCGTTAGGCTTAGCATAGTGCCATGATGCTGTCTTTTCCTCTTCCATCTATTTCTGATCAAAGCATTTTAGCACAGCAAGACAACTTTTCAATTAATCCACAGCGGCTGCACCATGTTTCAACTTCTTCATTATGCTTTATTACTGTAACCTTGTCCTTATTTCAGTCATATTCCTTCACAGCCACACTCATCCACCCTTTCAACCTCCTTCCCCCGCATCTTCCCAGGAGGATGTCATCTCCCACTAGCGCTGCTATCAGGATGCAGCGAGAGAAAGAAAAACGAGGGTGAGAGATGGGGAAATAAGGAGGAATGTTCATTAAATGATCTCCCCAGTGTGGCTGTAGAGGCTTGATTGCATTTCATTATATTATCATTATATTATGAGCTTGTCACTGATGTAACACTTAACTGATGGGACAGATTGATGATTAGTTGGAGTATAAAGATAAACCTCCTTTGTATCTGTCAGTTCCAGCAAATAAGGAGGAGTGGCCACTCTGTCTGTCAGTCTCAGTAAAGGAGGTGTGGCTTCTGTATCTGTCAGTCTCAGTAAAGAAGGCATGGCCTCTGCATCTGTTGGTGCTCGTGAAGGAGGCGTGGCCTCTGTGTCTGTGTCTCTCGGGTCCAATTGAGAAGGTAGTGAAAAGCTAACCCGCCCCCCCAATCACCATCAAATCTTTACACCACCACAAGCACAAAAATGTCTCAAAAACCCAGATGTCTCAATATGATAATTTTACATTGCCAGTGCATCAAGCAATGGATTTACACCGTGTTTCCTGCTCCATGCGTTTCTACACTCCTATGAGATCTCATTAAAATATTCTAGAAATTAATCATATGTCCCCGGTGCCCTGTGTTTGCTCATGTAAAGTTTCTAGAAAAGGTCCCAAGTTCCCAGGGCCTCATGTTCCTTCACTATAAAGTTGTAAACATCCTATGGACCATGTGTTTCAGTCCCATGCTCCTTAATCCAATGTTCTCCCAATTTACAAACACACGTATTCTGATATTAAATGTTCTGTAAATAACAGTAAACAGTAAATAAATTTCAACTGAATGTTTGCCTTTGTGCATTATCTTAAATTTGTGATGTCATTTATTATCTGTTACAGTTCACGCATCATATCTCGTGATTTATTTAAAGGCAGAATGCAGCTTTACCATCCTTCAAGGATGAGAAACAAGCACTAAAAAGAAATAAGCTTGAAAAGAAATGCGACATGGACAGAGAGAACACAGGTTGCCCGAGAATGTGAATACGAAATGGGAAAGGAGAAAGGATGGGTCAAATTGGAAAGTAAAGGTTCAAGCTGAAAGATACATGAATACCTTACACTAAACACCGTTTACATAACTGAATAAAGAGTGTAGGAGGTTGCATGGGTTCATATCCTAAAGTTCATCACTGAGGGAAGGAGGTGAACAAGCTTTCCATCACTACGCTCTCAAGGGCAATGAGTCAGTGTTATTTAAAAGCATCCACTAATCTGTACTATGTAAATAAGAGAAACTATTTTCAAAAGTTAGAAGTTAGTTTTGATTATTATTATTATTATTATTATTATTATTGTTGTTAATTTATTTTTCCCCTACAAAAGATCTAACTGGCTTTCCATCATAAGAAAAATGGACTGCTCAGATGATGTGGATTAATTTTCTATAACAGCAGCTCTGACAGTAGTGCCAACTGTAACTGAAATCTCAGGTTTGTATTAATGTGTCTGTTCGAATACGTTCCTGTTTCTGTAGTAACAGTTCATTCACAGGAACTTGTATAGCAGACACTCCACATAATCCAAGTCTAATAATAAAAAGACTAAAAAAATGTATTATGCAACTAAGAAAAAAAAAAAGTCTATTCATTGGTGACGTTTTCTGTTAGAAGTTGTTTATTTAACATTTTTTGGAAGGAGTCTCCAGTTTCAGCATTTTGTAACAGTCAGAGGTAAAACTGGAACCGAGTTTACAGGACAGAGGACTTTGTGCTTCTCGGATTCTCAGTAAAATGCGGTCAGTGATATTTTTCTGTCTTAGAAACTTCAAGAGAACGTGAGTGAAGGACTGTTTACAGCTGCTATAATGCAAGTGATACCAGGAACTTGTTTCACGGAAAATTTGACATCCTGTTTTTTCATAAATAAAAAACTGGTAGCACTGACAAATTGCTGTGGTATAAGAGGAATAAAACATTTTGTGGCATGCTGTTATAGGAAACATAATACATTTTGCATAATACCACCCTATTGTTCATTATTTTTCTTTCTGAATTTATTCTTTATTTATTAACTACAACGTTACAAATGCTGTTTTTTTTTAAAGGTATAGTATGTTCACTTTTCCAGAAAAAGATACATAAAGATAAATATAAAGGTTAAAAAAGAAAGAAAGAAAGATGTATCTTTAATGGTACAACTCAGTAGAAGTATAGTACATTTTGGTACATTTATTTCTGAGAATGCAGAATTAATTCATAATATATCACAAAATAAATTCACACCTCTCCAGTACACTCTCCAGTTAAAAAAACAAACAAAAAAAAAAAGAAGCTTGAAGTGGTACTCAAAAGGGTTAGCCCTCCGAGGGAACTCTTAAATATTTTATACAGAAACCCACAATGGAGGGTTTTCTTTTTCTGAAAAGATTCTAAATAGAACCTCTTTAGACAGCTTGTAAGCATCTAAAACCCTTGAGGAACACTGAGTGCAAAGAGGTTTATTTGGTTAAGTGCAAAGAGGAAATCTTTTACAGGATTTCATATGAATCAAGTCACAATAAATATGTAACACACAGATGGCGGCAGGATGCAAGTGTGCACACATGTTGTTTATTAGGGCAAATCCAATATTTGTGTCCATGGCAGGGGTAAAAAAAAAACTAAAAACATATTCATAAAACAGGAAAATGGATAACAGTCAAAACCAGGAAATGCAAGAGATGTAGAACTATGAGAAAAAAAAAACATGGCTTGGACACAAAAGGGTTTAAATAGACAAACTAATCACAGACATAACAAACAACAGGTGGACACAATCAGGAAATACAACAATGACAGGACAAAGGCAGAGACAGGACTAGAACAGAAACAAGGACACTTGAAATGTATACAAAAGCACTTGGTGTGAACTACAAAGCAGACAGCGCTCATTGTAACTGGAACTGCAACTCACACTGAGAGAGGGAATTTGTGACACGATAACTCCATCTCTAACCATTCAGAACGTTTCGTGAGAGTTGGCTTGTGAGAAGTCTTCTAAATTTGCAACGCTCATGACGATCATGACTCTGACTGGGATTAATAGAGCTACACCTCAAAGGTTCTGAATCAGGAAAATGTGTTTCCTCAAGATATGCACGTTAAAGTGTAGGAGGGTTCTGATGTAGAAGGAAGTCTGCTTAATCATACTTCAAAGTATGAAGACCGGAAAGTAGGAGAAACTGTAAAGCAACAGAAAATATTGTAGGAGACTTGTTTCCGTCAGCAGGAAGAGCAAAGAGTAGATAACAATTTCACATGTCCCTACCATGCTTTAAAAGAAAGTCACAAATGAGAGACGTGAACAAATAACAGAATGACTTCTCCACAGCTGTGTGTATCGGAGTGATCCGTTTCTACAGTCTAGTTTAGCATTTGCTCTTGTATATATTTAGAAATTCCCATTTGCAGGGCCAAGCCTCAGGGATATACATAGTTCTAGAGCAGAGATGACACTGCCAGATTTCAGATCCATATTTACACCAAGGCGACTTACAGCTGAGGCAGAATCTAATCCAAGCATACCAAAACTGACATTTAAAAAAAAAAAAAATTTGTTAGCTCATGTCACTGCTTAAATTGCACCACTTATCACCTAAAAGGCAATGATTTTGTCAGTAATCTTCAGATAAATGCAAAGACCTTTTATCCATGTTTAGATATAAAACTTTTTTCACAAGCCAGTGAAATCCTGATGAAAAAAAAGTCCCACTTTACATGGTTCCACCTTAATAAGCAGTTTTATAATACAGAAGAAAAATGCACATGAACCATAGTTTCACATTGTCTTTAAAGAGCCTGTGAAATCAAAATTGGTGTTTTTGTACCTGTCCCTAAGTATTATTGGCACTGAGCTGATAGCATATCCGATTAAAAAAAAACCCAAAAGCAGTTTTCAAGATAGTCTAGTTTTAAGTTATAGTTTCTCACTTCCGGCAAACAATTAAAATATTTTTATTTTAATGACACATTCCTGTACTAGTCTTGTGTTTGTCCAATTAAATGCTATTTGTTTCCTGCTCCTGGGGGCAGGTCTTGCTCTACTGTAGTAGCTTGTTGGCAGTAAACATGGTTCATTGGTGTATTTTTGTATATTTCCATTTCCAACTATCCCTCGTTCAAGTTAAAAAAAAAAAAAAACCTTGGAGTTTTTTCATTTGGAAGAAATGTATGAGTTGGTGGTTATGTGACAGGCACAAGTCGACAGGTGTGGGTGAAGGTAGGGGTTAGAAATCCTCCACAGCTGGAAAAAAGACTCTAATCTCTTTGCTTTTCTCCATATTTGACAGTAGCTTAGCAAACCAGTTAAGTATGTTTAGAGTTTGCTGAGGTGTGGCGTATCTTGAATGCTTTTGGCTGTTGTTTAAATCAGTCTAGTACTTCAACTGTATCTGGTACTGACAGATACAGTCAGGTACTTCAAAATCTTTAAAACGGTGGCTATCTGATGAAAACTGGAGTTTATATTCCTTCTGCACCCGGCTGAGTCAGTGCCTATTCCCACTCACCAGTTTGATCACCCTCTGTCTACAGCGACGTGTGCCGACCCCCAATTCCTGTTAAACTGGTGTTGCGTGGTCTGCATTTGCATATCGAAACATGACTGGATGCTATATTTTATGACGCAATAATACTTGTAACATTTGTCTGTTTAACAACTCATTTTCCAGTAAATGTTTCCTGATAAGAAGAACATGTGATAAGAACATGTGTGTCCATATTATTCACTGTTACTACTCTCTCGATTCGTGTTTGTGACTCATTAGCTCAGGGAGTTGAGTCTTTGCTCTGGTGGCTAGAGAGAAGCAAACTACATCAGAACATGAACAATAACAACCTACTCAAGCGCACGCAAGGCAAACCGGGCTCTCCTGTAACCATGGAGCCAGTTACCAAGGTGAGGAGCATGCTCTCACTTTTCTCTCACAAACAGAGATACGGACAAAGAAAAGAGGAAAGAAAAGCACAATCTTCTTCCCTGTGAGAACCGCTAATAAAAAAGGCATTAAGTGCTTGAGTGAGTTTAACCCACTGTTAGAGTCTGTCTATTCAGAAAAGCAGCCGGCAACATGAAACACGACAGGCTTAATACTTGAGCTAAAGTTTTTTAGCGCAAGTCTTTTATAGAGCTGCTTATGTGCGTGTATGTAATGTGGTGCAGTACAGTTTTGGTCTTCAATTTTCCAATAAGGTCATGAGCTTAAATCCCAGGGCTGCCACAGAGCCACTGTTGTACTCTTAGTGTACTTTCGCATATGTACTTTAGTCTGTTTGAATGAAACCCTGGTGTGTTTTTTAGGCAGGTGTGAACACAGCAAACACACATGGTCTGGACCAAAATAACCAGTTCCAGTGTATCTGAGCCATGTGCCTTTGGTTCGCTTCGAAGTGAACTCTAGTGTGGTTCTATTGCAGTGAGAAAGTGATTTGAAGTGAACAAATATGCCATGTATTTTAGGCTGTGGGCAGCGTTTCTGTGCATATGTGAGCTGCTAAACTAAGCCATGAGGCACAAATCGAGTCAAAGGACAATGCTGTAACTGTAGCCTTCTGTTCTTGATATTTGGACTGATGAAATACAGGAGTAAATAAACACTGGATGTGATACACAATACATTTCAGAGTAGTTTTATTTTTTTAAATGATCTAATCATTTATTTAACACAGGCTCTATGTTCTCTCTGCTTGGCTGATTTCTATTTATTTACCTGATTTCCTGGAGATTACCTGGAGCACAAAAACTGAAGAGCCTTTAAGGGTTGTAGAATTAACCTTTCTTTCTATAAATGTTGACTATCTTGCTCTTGTTTATGGTCATTTGGTGCAGCAATTTGGTGTATCACTGTCAGCTCTATGCTTGGACTGGATTCCGCCTCTGAATGAAAGCATCATCTCAATGAATAAGCAATGCTGCTGCGGCACAGCGGGCTGAAGGAGCCGCTTTATCATGGCCATGTTTGGAATGTAAATGAAAAGAAGGAATGTGACTAAACCACTAATCTGAACTTCACAGGCATTTCGACCAAAGAGCACCATCATTCCCGAGAGGACACTAATTATTCTAACACGCACCACTTTCCTCTCACTGATTAATGCAGACTTTGTCGGCTTATGTGGTTCAATCCATTGATTCTGCTTTGCTCACCACCTCTACAAGTCTCCCTGGGGACATCATCTGCATAATTTTCTGTCTCTGCATTATTTTTAATAAATATCAGTGCAGGGATGTAGGTGGGTGTACGTGAAGCACAAAGCACAATAAAACACACTCAGGCATAAACGGTCACTGCAGGAAATATCATCCTTGACAATAGAGTAGAAAACATTTTACAGCTTGTATTAGTGCAGAAATATTCAGTAACCCCTCCATGACTGTGGGGGGTGGGGGAGCCCACGCAGCACCCGTTGCGATTGGAACATGATCGGATCATCTAGAGTTCCCCCGGACTGCATCTGATCAGGTTTTGTGAAGATGGATATGCAATATGTACAGTTTGAGCTAAAAAAATATTCACCCAAAAGTGTGTCCAATTATTAAAATAAAACCACAGCAAAATGTCACACCCGCCCTGATTCTGTCTGTTTACGCTTTATACTCTAGTGGCCCTTTTTTGGCTCGCCACTTTCCTTATATGGTCAATGCTTCCTGTCCTTGTTCACACAGCTAATTAGTGTCACCTGGTCCTTGTTTCCCTTGGTAGAAGTTACTGCATTGTTTTGCTAGTTGTGTTCTTGCGAATATATTTGCTCTCCGGTTTTAAGCCGATCACAGTGTGTGAAGAATACACACAATGAGAATGTACGGAAATACAAGATACTGAGATCCGGATTGCTGAAATTTGATGACTTGTTGAATTTTAGGGAAATTTCTTTTACTGATGTTTCCTTTCCTAAGTATCACAGTATACAGAATGCTGACAGAGCAGCTAGATCTGCTTCTGACAAACTGTTCTGTACAGCTTACAGTGTGTAATTAAGCAATACCGCCCAATCAGGAGTGGTGGCCGTACGTGTCCTGTAATAAAAACTGAACTGTGGTAAACATCTTAGATGTTTGATGAATGAGCTTATTTAGCACATCAGTCAGCTTATATAGTTTACGTGTAGTGAGGTGGTTAAATATTTGACACTAGATATCCACTACAATTAGCTTAAATTATCTAGGTTAACTTAGCTTCCTGCTAGCTAGCCACTAGATTGCTAGCTAGCTACTTTTCATCCTAACATTTATAGCCATGCTACTTCAGTGTTCACTTCCATGCCTTGTTCATACACATTAAATTAAATTTCATTTAATATTAATGTGAATTAAATCAGGTTTTTTTTTTAAATGTATACAATTACTCCTAGATATTTTGAGCTAGTAAAGCATACTTGCTACTTTATACTTATATAAATGGCATTATACATTATACAATATGTTGTTTGTTCTATAAATAAAAAAACAAAAAAACAAAAAAAAAAACATTATATATAATTCAGAGCCTGACGGAGCGCTACGAACGATGCCCTACATACATCCTGAATTCAAATCAAGCATCTGCTTTATTTTTAGGGCCATATTCAAGGTTAATGAAGCAAGCAGCAGAAACTGTGTTAGTTTTCAGATATGATTATTTTTGCGCAACCAGAGCTTCTAGCAGAAACGATGGAAAAATCAGAAGAGTTGCAGTTTGAGCACTGAAAAGAAAACAGGTGTTAGAAAGGAGGACAAGGTTGGTACATGATTCATACTCTTCAGGGGACAGCATTTGATGATTTGAAGTTTTACACTGAGGCCCTGACTCACTGAAGGTCTGTGTGTGTGTGTGTGTGTGTGTGTGTGTGTGTAAAAACGTACGAACGTTAGAACACCACAAAAATGTGCAAGCTGATTTATTAACAGGGTCTACAGAGGATTATGTGTTTCGACTGAGTTATATGGCGTGCGCTGCCTGTTTGGATGAATGAGTATGAAATCTGAGGCGTTTCTTCCTAAAGGTACAAAATGATGGACAGAGTCACAAACTGATTCACTTTGTACCAGCAAAATTCTCTCTCTCTCTGTTTCTTTCTCTTCTTCTCTGTGTTTCACTGTCTGTCTGCTTCTCTCTATATCTCTATCTTTCTCTCTCCGTCTTTGTGTTTCTGTCTGTTTTTCCCTCTCTCTCTGTCTGTCTCTCTCTCCATCTCTCTCTGCCTGTCTATCTCTCTCTCACTGTCCATCTCTCTCGTCTCATGCTCCTTCTCTCTATCACTCTTTCTTTCCATCTCTCAGTCTCCAACTGTTGTTCTCTGTCTGTGTCACTCCTTGTCATTCTCTCTGCCTCTTTCAATCATTCTCTCTCTCTCTCTCTCTCTCTCTCTCTCTCTGCGCTGCTCCCTGTCTTTCACTCTGTCTCTTTCCATCTTTGTCTCTGGCTGTCCATTTCACTCTTCATCTGTCTGCCTCTCTCTCACACCCTTTCTCTCTCTCTCCCCATCTCTTTCTGTCTCTGTCCTTCTCTCTCTCCATCCCTCACTGTCTCTGTCTGTCACTTTCTTCTTTTTCCATCTTTGTCTTTGTCTGTCTCTCTCTGTCTCTACACGTTACTTCCTGTCTCTGTCTGTCTGTTGCTCCCGGTCTCTCACTCTGTCTCTTTCCATCTTTGTCTCTGTCTGTCTCTCTCTCTTCCTGTTTATCTCTCCATATTTCTGTCTCCATCTGTCATGCCCTGTCTCTCTCTTTGTCTCTGTCCACCACTCCCTCTCTCTCTCTCTTTCTTTGTCTCTCTCTTTGTCTTTCAGATAAACGGGGAAACCCAATCCCAGTGTAACGTCAGCTCACTGCCACCTGTGTCACAGCAGTGCTGAGAGGGAGATGAGGAAAGTCCCAGACAATAACTCCACATCATCATCATCATCATCATCACCACCACCACCACCTGGCTCTACCACTGCTTACTGAGGAAACACTTCACAATGGATTCAACATTTACACACTACACTACAGGGAAATCCTGGAAAATACATGGCGTAATGATGAAAAATAGTGAATTGTCTTACTAGATCAGTGTTTAATAGATCAATCTGTATATCTTTTGTTCTGAATGTGCTGTATTTTTAAATTCACATGCGGTGTATGGGCATGTTTCACTGCTCCTCCATCTGCCATTGCATTTAGTCTTTTTCCACCTTCTCAGCCTGATCGGGACCAGCTGATGACCTGCTAGCCTATTTCCACATCGCTGATGAAGACTTGTGCTGCTAGTTTGTCAATTTTAGCACCACTGCAAAAAAAATTATTTTCCATAAATATGACTTTTTTGTTGTTTACAAAGCAGAGGACAGATCAGTTCAGATTAGTGACAGATACGGGTCCCTCAGTCGCTGTTTTAAGTCCTGAGGCAGTGAAAAAGGCTTCATAGGTCATTCAATAAACAGAAAAACAGCTAGTAATTAGTAAAGGATTGTTTGATGGCTAACATTATGTCATCATTTAATCCCTGAATCTAATCCCTAGTAGGAATACATCCGAATGGATCACAAACATTAACCATGAAAGTTGACTTGTAGGCTTGTAATGTGCAAATAGACGATAATTTCTCCAGGAATTTGCCTTATTTGCCTCTTGCTCTCATTAATAAATCACTTTGTTGAAATATGTAATTCTCTGGAGATATGCTGTGACCTGCTGAAACCCATGTATGGAAAAGTGTACCATGGAGAAACAATATTAATGATTTCCAGAGGGACACTGCACTGACGTTAGAGATATCCATGTGTCCCTTAACAAGGCTTATGGATGCTGTTAACAGACCAGCTGGGAATGGAGTCATAATCCGTGGTTAAAAATAATTGCAATCTGCCTGTCTATTTAGAGAAGAATGGAATCCCAAATGATCTGTGATGAGAAGAGCTGCCTCTTCTGACTAACTGTGCTTTTTCATCCAAGTCTGTTTATATGCTCACAAATGTGCAAAATATGATGTGAAATTTGTAAATCCTGCCCCTCCAGTAAAGAGAGTCATTCACCTTGTCAGATGAAAATGGCTGGCCAATCAGATTCTTAGTTATGGAGAAAGTTATGATCTTAAATGAGTGAAAAGAACTGTGTCACCAAGATGGCTGCTGAGTGCACAGACTTTACCAAAAGGACTGATGTCAGTCCCTGTGAAGGAGGTGTGGCCTTTGTGCCTGTCAGTCTCAGTGAAGGAGGTGTGGCCTTTGTGCCTGTCAGTCTTATTGAAGAAGGTGTGGCCTCTGTGGCTGTCAGTCTCAGTGAAGGAGGCACAGCTTTCCACTTCATTTTTAAAATAAACTATTTACACAATATTTACTTTTTTTTTTTTAATGTATTTTACATTACACATTATGATGACCACTGCATCATCTCGTTAGGAGACAACCCCACACACCCACAGAAATATTTATCTGTTTGGCTGAAGAAGAACACTGCTTGGGCTTCATTTCTAATTCCAGCTGAACATGTCAGTGTTGATTTGCTCACAGCGGCCGACGCATTGCGTGCCTTCAGCACAGACTGACACAGACCAGAGAGTGGGAGAGAAATGCTGCACAAACTCTCCATTCATTCAGATCCTCATACATTTACACACAATACACACACACACACACACACACACACACACACACACACACACACACACACACACACATATTTATCCATACCAATTACCTCCTAGATCCACATGTGCAGAGTAACATTCACTTACCATAGCATAATAACTACCACACATTTTTATCAATCCTTACAATATCGTTAAGAAAAAAAGAAGGGTGGGTTTGAATGAGGGTGAATATCAAGTTAGAGGATTCAAACTGTTCAGGCGATATGAAAATGATGCGTGATGGCCTGGGAAAACCCTGTTCTTCCCGTGTTCATGTTGGTTTCCTCCGAGATCTCTGATTTCCACCCACCTCGCAAAGACATGCCAGGATGAGGACTGGCTACTCTAAATTGCACCTAGGTATGAATGTGAGTGTGTACGGTGCCCTGCAATAGACAGGTGTAATACATCTGGGGTGTATTCCCACCTCACGCTCAGTGTTCCCCGACAGGCTCCAGCTCCACCGCAACCCTGACCACTTGCTGAAGATGAATGAATGAACGAACAACTACTTACATAAATTATCACAAAGTTTGTGTTAACTTTCGATAATGAAAGAACATCTGTGAAACCCAACACACAACAAACCTTTAACTCAACTGAATCTCATAGCCGGTTAACGGAGAATCTGCAGCCTCTGTCCTTTTCCAAGTCCTCTCTCAACCGGTGGCATTACTGAATTACGCATAGCACACTCTCTTATAGCTGCTCTCTTATCCTAAGTTCCCTTCACAGCACCGCTGATACACCACTTCTGGATAAAACCCCATTAGATGGATTTGAGGGAAAAGATGCCGGTTTGAGAGACATTCTGTTAAGGAGAAGGTGGTGTGTCTTGATCTGGAGAGCTTATCTAAAAATAAAAAGATTCAGTTGCATAACGGGTGGCTGTACATCAGACCACTGGCAGTCTTTCTGTCGTATGTGCTCTCAGTCGTTCTCTCGGTTCAGGCCTTTGTTTCATTCCTGGGTGAAATCCAACCCACACAGTATGACGGACAGGGAAAAAGTGTGTGTGTGTGTGAAGGACAGATTAACTAGCGCCTCTGAAAATCACTGTCAAACTAAACAAAGTACCTGCAGTTTTCTTCCTCCTGAAGCGAGGGGGTGAGCAAGGGGAAAGAGGTTTCTTTTTGTGGCACGAGAGAAAGAATAGCGCTATATTTATGCAAGATTAAATTTGTGTGCAGTTCAAATAGAGGCTTAATTGCATTTGCAATTGCTTTGACAAGAGAAAGTACAGCTTGTAAAATCAATTTTTGGTAGCAACTTGCATTTATTTGTGATGCATTTGTATAATGACCCTTAAGGTATAGCTGTAAATGTATAAGGGTCATGCTTTCCTAGCCACTAGTTCATAACGTCTGCTCTGCATGATTTGAATATCAAAACGATTTTATCACAGGCACAGCTCAGACATGCCGCAGAAATGCAAAGCTGATGCAAAGCACATCCACCCATACTGCATTATCATCAGTATATGCCATTTAGAGCACCATTTCACAAAGGAACCAAGAACCTCTTTAACTGCGGCTTTATTGTTCAGATTTATGCTTAGATTGGATTTTGCCAAGTAACAGCCTGGATATGATCACAAATATCAAATTCCCACACATCTGAATCAAAACAATCAGTGTACAGCCTTCATTTTTCTCCTCACCATAAACAGTGACACCAATTAACTTCAGGAAAGAAGCTGGTGAAGGAACAACATATTATAGCTGCTATAATGTAATTGATAACAGGAAGTAACTTCTTTTATGGACTTTCCATAACATAAAATGTAACTGTAAACAGATAAAATGTATGACATGTTCTTCAATAAACAAAAAAAGTGTTAGGGTGGGAATTGCTGTGGTATAAGATGCATAAAGCCCTTTAGGATGTGCTGTTATTGGAAAATAATCAACTCTGTTACTGGAAAATAATCAAAGTTGGGGTGGTAACATTACACCAGCCAGCTGTTGATTATTTTCCTATAACAGCACATCGTGCAGTGTTTTATTCCTTACTTAAATGCACATTTTCTCTTTCATTTTAAGAGGATTCATAATAAAATGAGTCTTATCAATGAAATGACCTCCAGTGATATAAAAAATCACCAGACTTACTAAGTCACTGCAGTGGACACGCTGACTGGGTTCACTGATGCTCTTCAGCCCTCTAATATCTAATGGTCACTGTTCATATACACACAAGTTTCTAATACTGTGAGCCAGCAGTGTGTGTTTATAATATGTAATGAAATATAAACAGTAGGAAATAGACATTCATTCAACTGGAGGTATAGAGCAAAAAAAACCCCAAAAAACACAGCTATTTGTAGAACAGAATAATGTCTTACAAATGCAATATTATTTTGTTTATATTTTGCTCTCGCACTCCCACACAAATAGACTGGATTCAGGGATCTGCTGCACGTGGCAGCAGATGAATGTAAATACTGGAAGTATCGGAAGCATTTGTAAGGCAGAAACAAATTCCTTGTGTGTGTGTGTGTGTGTCTGTGTGAGCACACGTGGCCAATAAGACTGTTTTTGATTCTGTATTTGAATTTATTTATTATTTGTTGAACACATATTTACTTTGTCATCATTTTAATTAAGCCACCTGAAGACCTGCCTTGTGTACAGTTTTTAAATGAGTAAGGGAGTTTATTCCTCTTCGTGTCGTGCCTAACAATGCCCTTACCCATGATAAAGTTGCTGTAGTGCACATTGCTATATTAACCTAATTACCACTGCCATAGTTGGCTGAAGCACATCTTTACAATCAATAGACATTCATACTAGACAAGGAGTCAAACAATGGCATGGATCTTTTTCCACGCCTGTGAAGGAAAGCATTGAACCCAAAACATGTCAGTGTCTATTGTGTTTTACTGGTGCTATTTTTACAAGTTCACCTGTGAAACAGGTCAGAGATGGGAAAAAACACCCTTGAAGAATATTGGATATGAGCACTTTGCTGAGAGAAGGAGAAGAATAAGAATAAGAGATAGAGAGAGAAAGACAATGTGTAACTGGAGCATGGTGTTGGTGGTTCTCTGGAGACGGCGGCGGCTGGCGAGGGTCGGAGTGCCCACAGACATGCCACACAGGCTGCCATCTGTGAAAAGTCCTCAGTGCCCCTTAGCAAAGCTGCCCAGCTGGCACCCCCTCGCTCCGTTTGAGACGCAGCCAATACGAGCCTGCACTCTCACATTAGCGTTCTGGCAGGATTTCAGACTCTGCTTTTCTGTGACTGTGGCGTAATTTGAACTTGGTAACCTCGACTTTGTAAGTATGCACAGTAGACATTAACTCCTTAAAGTCCTAGGCTATTAATCAGTTATTCATTTTAAAGCACATTGTTTCAGTAACTATTTGGAGTTATTCAGTAGCTACAATGAAGCAAATACGTATGAGAGTGCGGAATGAAATGACCTGCTGATGCATCCTGGTAGTTTAAGGAGTTAGCTAACAACATAGAATTAGAAACAAAGTGAACAATATACACTAAATTGCGAGTTTTTTAGTTACTAGATATTAGATTCCTGTTCTTGGCTGACAGGACTAGAAGCTGATGTGGTCCTCTGCTGCTGTAGCGCATCCACCTCAAGGTCTGACATGTTGTGAATTCTGAGATGCTTTTCTGCTCACCACGGTTGTAAAGAGTGGTTATTTGAGTTACAGTAGACTTCCTGTCAGCTCAAACCAGTCTGGCTGTTCTCCTCTGAGCTCTCTCATCACCAAGGCTTTTCCTCCCACAAAACTGCTGCTCATTGGATGTTTTTTGTTTTTTTGCCAGACCATTTTGTGTAAAATCTAGAAACTGCTCTGCATGTTAATTCCAGGAGACAAACAGCTGCTGAGATACTCGATCCTGCCCAATAACCATGCCAAGTCACTGAGATGTTTGATGTGAACATTAAATGAAGCTCTGGACTTGTATCTGCATGATTTTATGCACTAAACTGCTGACACATGATTGGCTGACTGGAGAAGTGCATGACTGAGCAGGGTACAGGTGTTCCTATTAAAGTGGCTGGTGAGGGTATATTAATGCTGAACAAATTCTGATTCATTCAATCAAGTTTCAATCATACCCTTTCAGAAAACAGTATAAATTCTTCTTCTTTTTTTTTTTTTTTTTTTTTTTTTAAATCTTACAGTGTAACTTTCTTTTGGCTATTGCGCTATTTATTTGGCTTTTATGCTATCTAATGCCTAAAGTTAATGATTTAGCAGGCTCGCATGTACACATTAAGCCTTTTATACCAAAAATATAGCCACATGAATGAGCTAAACCTGTTGGAAAAGTCAAAATTTTTCTCAAATGTGTTGAGAAATGACGAAAAAAAGACTCCCTAGGATGAAAAGTACATTGAAATTAGAATTAGCGTCAATCGCACACCACCAAACTTTCATGAGCTCTGCCATATTGAGAAACATCAACACTGCACCAGAAAATGGAAACCATGAAATGCAAGCTGTTTAGAAAAACGTTGATCACATGACCCCCATCTGAACGTAGCATTAGTAGCTGTTATGCAACCTGGTAAGTGTAAGGTGCAAAACAGCATTTTTGAATGCAAATCTATTTTTAAACTAATTTAAATATTCTACAGTAGCAGGATATAACCACTAAACAGTGCATCATCAGTGTCATGATACATTAGGTAGTACTTTGACATACTATTCAGTACATCGCTATGCATTTTGGGACGTAACTACAGAAAGACACAGTGCATGTAGAACCATCTCCCTACAAGAGCTAAAGGAGAAACGAGGCCATTCTCTCTGAATACCCCTTCATGAATGACATCTCGTCAAATATCTCACAGCTACAGCGCTCGGGAGAATCTAGGCCAGCCGGAGAAATCCAAACACTCACGATGAGTTTGTTCTGTTGCTCTGACAACTGACTATTGGACATTTTCCTGTTCGTCCTTATTTGGGTATGGAATGGACTTACTAAACGTCTGGAGTACCAGATCATATGAGACACAATAAAAGTGTATGTGTTTGTGTGCTGAATCAGTGTGAGAGGAAAAAAAGAAGAAAAACACAGCAGCAATGCACTGCAAAAAAAAAAATATATATATATAAAAAAAACAGAGAAGCCTAGTTTGTAGGAAATCAATTAAACCTGTGTTTCTACCTAATCAGATTTAGGATGTGAACAATTCACTTCTATCTTTTCTAGAGCTGAATGCACCTTGTGCGTGTGTGTGTGTGCAGAGAATAACCTGCATCAGCATATGGCATTTCAGATTAACAGATTAGCTCATTAACAGGTGAGACACACCAGGACACAGGCCTAATTCTGTACGTTATACAGCAATGAGCCGGATTTACGAGCAAGCTACATATCACCATCTACCATCAGTGTCCTTCAGACTCTAGTACAGGGGCTCTATGGGCTTTATGAACATTTTGGAGCCAGAGACCACTCTCTCTCACACACACACACACACACACACACACACACACACACACACACACACACACAATATTTATATATATATATATATATATATATATATATATATATATATATATATATAAAAATATATATATAAAGAAACCATCCTCAGCCCCCCATGGTCCCTAATAGTTAAATATTAGGATCATTATTTACATTTTTACAATAATATGTTGCCTATTTACTGGAGCTGTAAAGCTTGTTATTCTTTACATTTTTGAGTTATTGAGGTTAGAATTAAACACATGTAATTCAAGTGACTAGTCAAACATGATAATAACTAAGACGTCAGATGTAAGATGTCCAAATGTAAGATAAAAGATATCTACTACTGCAACTGTAAAATAATAATTAAAAAAAAAAACAAAACAAAAAAACAACGCAGAGCTTCTGGCTGTGCTTCATGGACCCCACTCTGAGTATCATGTCTTCATGTATCATATCAACTTTAGGTGTACAAGCACAACATTAATAAACACCTTGCAGAAAGGAAAAGATGAAGTTTATTTTTTTCTATAACAACATCCAAATGATTTGCTCCTCAAACATGCACCTTCTGCTCTTCTAACTCTTCAGCTACTTAAAAATGATAACAAGCTTAAAACCTAAAGATCTGAGGCCTATATTTTAACCGTACACTGTTACAGGCCTCAGGTCTTGTTAACGTCTTTATATGAAACTTTGACACTAATATTTGATATTTGTTGAGAACCATCATGGGGGCACTGAAAGACCTCCATCCATGCTCCAGCCTTTCATTCACTCCAAACTCAATCTGATAGCCATTTCACCGTAGGGTTAGGACCTGTATAATTTAGGCAGAAGGTCATTTACAGTGCTGCAAACAGGAGTGTGAGGGTGGAAGTTTGGGGACTTACAGTTCCTGATGATTTTGGGTGTTTTTTTTTGAGCATATATTAGGGGATTTTTTTTTCCACCGTAATCACCAGGCACTTGGGATGACTGGGGAAAGTTGCTGCTAGAAAAGTTTACATGTCTACATTACAATTATAATTGTAAATATGTAAATAAATAAATTAATAATAAATGCAAATACAATTAAGTAAAAATACAAATAATTACAAAATAATGAAAATCTCAGTTCTATAATTCACAATACCCAGATAAAATTAATGATTTACTAATGGTGAGATTTCTACTTGAGAATTTTGAAAAGTATGTAAGGAAAAATTAAGAATTTGCTTTTTTTTAAAAAAAAAGAAAGAAAGAAAGAAAGAAAGAAAGAAAGAAAGAAAGCAAGCAAGCTATGGTTCAATAAGCAGGCAAATACATTTTTTGGATCTTTTGTACTACGTGCTCCTTTAACATGAAGTCTGTCATTCTTTTTTTTATTTTTTATTTTTTTTATGAAATATGAAAGTAAACTTAAGAAAAATCTCTAAGATATTGTGAAATTTCTTGAAAAGTGTCTAGTCTTGTAGACCAAAATATTGACCTCTACAAAATTACACAGAGTCAAAGCAGTTTATGGAAGAATGGAAGGATAAAATAAGAAAGAGAAGAAATGAGTAATTGATGTAGGTAGAAGGGGAGAAGGCGGTTGGTTATTAACACTGTGTTAACTTCCAGGTTATTAGGGGAAGCTCTCACAAACATAACAAACATAATTCCCCTCCTGACCAACATTCGTCCATTTTGTCAAGAGCTCTGAACATTAAAATCTGTAAAAGCGGGGATAACATCTTGTTTTTTTGTGTGGAAACAAATAAAAAATGTCTCCCTGAGACTTCTACTTCATAGAAATATATGAATTTTAGTTAGGAAAAATGGCAGTCAGCTATATTTTGATATATGATTTGAAAGCCAAGGATAAGTACTGCTAGCTAGCTAACGTGAAGTAACTACAGAGTCGTGTCCTGACGTGGCGCGTTGGTTGGCACAGTGTGACGAACACGTTATTTCATATCATAAGCTGCACACATGCCAAAGATTATACTAGAATACCGAATTTTACTATATCACTGTTTATATTATAGCTGCAACTATCCAAACTAGCGAAGCGCCTGAATGTGTGAAAAGTTAGGAACCAATGAGAGAAGCGCCATCTCTACCCTTCCAACCAATGCCATTGTTCACCTGTAAGGAAAAAAATAAATATAAAAATAATAAAGTAAATAAATAATAAATACAACATTACGTATATGCAGTTTAACTCCAGTTGGTTCCGGACTTTTCGCACGCTCTGTATTTGTGTATTAAATATAGTTTTACTTATAATTTTAAAAGGACAATATCTAATTCAGTAAATACAATAGCACAGATTGTTTATAATAAATTGTGATGTTTTAATAATTGGATAAGGAGGAAAAAATTATGCGTACACAAGTCCAGTTTTTTTCTTAATATTGTTCTTCTTCTTGTTCAATACAAGTGAATGATAAATTAAAAATTCCTAATATTTAACTTATTCAAAATGCTATTTGGTTGCTATTAAAGGTTTCAAGGTTTAACTTGTGATTCGGTTAAAAGCTTTTATTATTTCTATTTGTTGCTTCATTTTTTGAAACTATATCCTTTTTAACGTTGGGCCAACTGTCCCCATAACATGTGCCAACTAGGCATGAGACTGAATTTCGCTGTCTCCAATATTGCGATACACAATACTGGTGAGACGGATTTTGCTTCTCTGAGGTGTATCATGATATTTTCTTTTAACATTAATTTATGAGCTCTACCTCTTCCATGTGACAAATACAATGCTCACAGCCTCGTTTCAATTGGATCGTGTGAACCTGGAAAAAATAATAATACAGAAACAGCCCGTAGTGCACTACTTACTGCACAACATTCTCACAATATCCAGAATACACAGTATGTATGTGGTGTAGCCATTTGAAAGGCAGTTACCGTAAACCGCTGTATATACGTGCACTCCGGTTTCTACCGGGGCAGGCTCGATCCCGGTCTAAAACACGGGTTAAAATCAAAGCCTGTGTACTGCGCTTGATGTAAGTCGCACTCATGTCTAAAAACAATTCAGAAACATGTTGCGTGTTGTGCTGGCGGTGGTGTAACCAGAAATTAACTTCGGAGGAATGAGGAAATATTTAAAATAAACTCATGATTGTTTTCCTCATCTGTACAATTAAATTGCTAAGTGTGAGGCGCTTGTGCATTTCAGGCGAATGTCAGACCGCAGTAGGAGTGGTGATGTGATGACACGGATTTGTTATTTAAGCATTAAACCAATCTACCGCCAAACAATCTTCCCGTATTAACAACATTACCATTAAATATATTTGTGACACTCAAAAAGATTAAAATAACGTTAATAATACAGAATAAATTACACCTTATATTCTAAATCCTGATCTATTTTTCTGACAATACAATGTATTGATATTGCAGGTTCGATTTGCTGGCATTACAAAATAAATATATTAAAATGGAATAGTATATCCGTGTCAGTATCGTCTCTGTATCGGGATACGTCTCGCATTATGGCTTTAGTGTATCGTCTTTAGTCATGAACACTAATCGGTTTATCCTGATGTACACTCCTGGGCAAAAAAAAATGGCCCAAGTGAGCAAGAATGAAACAAATGCACTCCTGAGATCTCTGGTGTCACCATTTGCTGGTTTCCTTTTGCTGCAGTGAAGTGTGTGTTTGGGGAAAAGCTAGAAACAGGGAAATTCACTTCTGTAGTCTTCTTGTACGCAGAGGTAAAAGTATGATAATGATTAAAATGTCTCAGACAAAATTCAAAGTAACACATGTCTGAGTGTACAAAATCTTCCCAAAAAATCTTCTGGGATATTTTTTTTCTTACGTCATTATTTGGTTATCCGTCACACCTGATGCAGCTCATCAAGGGCCACGAAGCTTAAACATTTAAAGAAATCAAAGGGAAAAGCTTCCCATACTAAGCTCTTTTATCTGTTTGGTTAATTCTTGCTAATTTCCTGACCAATGATTTGTTGTTAAGATAATTAAAAGCTTAATATTTTGCCATTTTGGGCTTGGGCCATTTTTTTTTTTTTTTTGGTCTAGGACTGTATGGTACACATATAGGATATACAGCAGAGGGTGAAAACTGCCAACCAACCCCGCTCTCCCCTACCCATTAGGCACTGTGATTTATTGATGTGACTGTGGTCTTCACTAAACATTTGGATCCTGGTTACAGTCCAGGTGAGGGACAGACAGGTGGACTCAGGTGGTAAGCTCACCTGGACAGAGTGAAGTGAAGTGAAGTGAAGCAGGGGTCAGGGTTCAGGGTTCAGGAGCTTACCTTGAGGGAACGGGTTCGGCTGGACCACGTGCAGGAAGGCGCGCATCATATTGAACAGCAGGCCGATCGGCCCGGGCTCGTAATACGCGACGGTTTCGTAAACTCCTCCAGGGACCGAGCCGAAATCTAAGGATGCGGCGGCGGATGCGGCGGTGGCGGGAGCAGCTCCGAGAGCCGAGCCGCTGCCGCAGCACCAGCAGCCGAGTAGGAGCAGCGCCAGGGCCGGGGTGCACATCATGACAGCACCGGACAGGCGAGGTGCGCGTTCACCAAATACCGACCCGACTAATAAACAAAACCAGAAACGCAAACCCGAACGCGTCACGAGTCAAACACGAGAACGCACGCGATGCAGAAATAAAAAAAAAAAAGGCAAACACGCGCGCGCGAGCGTCACGTCGCCGTTTCCGTAGAGAGGTTCATGATGAGCGAGGTGTCCGCCGTGAGCGGCTTCCTCCACTGCACAGGTGCTCTTCTCTCTCTTCTCTCCTCTCTTCTCTCTTCTCTTCTCTCTCCTCTCCTCCTTCACCTGCGGCGTGATTCTTCTCCCGCAGAGGAACGCGCACTGACGGCTGCGGATGAAAGCAGCGGGAGAAGCGCTCCCCCTGGCGGCGGAGACCGGAGAACTGCACCCAGGTGCTGAGACGCACTTCAAGGTGCATTAGGTAGCATTTGTGAAAAATGGCTCTCTAACGGTTAAATGGGTGGAGGTGAATAAGATTTGAAAGATTTTTTTTTATAACTCAGTAAACCTGCCCACATTTCCCATGTACCCATGTACAGAGTACAGTGGAGCCCAAAAGTCTGAGACCTACGGAGCCCCTAAGGGGACACGGTGATGGAAAAAACCTGACTTGGGAGGAAAATTTCTATTTCAGTGCTTTTGCATTCGCTCACAAAATTCTGGTTCCCCTGAGAAACTTTGCGTTCTCTTGCAAAGATATCTGTGTTCTTTCACAAAACAATTATCTTTGCGAGAGAACGCAAAAAAAAGAAATTGTGAGAGAACACTAAGTTTCTCAGGGGAACGCAAAAGCATTGAAATAGAAATTTTCTCATATTTTTTTTTCCATCACCGTGTCCCCTTAGGGGCTCCGTAGAGACCACACTAGAAAATTTATTTAAAAGTAGAAATGAACAGAAAGTTTTAGAGTTTTGAAAATTGTGCAGTATTTTGACTATTCAATATTCAAGATGTTGAACAATTTCTCGGTCACTATTCAAATTGAAGCAAATTTGTGATACTGACTCTGTAAACTCCTTTGTATAAAACGTCAGATTTTCCATGAGTCTCATCTCTTCCACTGAAGCACGTGTTCACACGACACGCTGATGGATTTGAACTAACATGGATCATCAGGTTTTGCACAAACTTGTGGAGTCTGTCGGCTCGAGTGCACACTGTCATTAAAGCAAAAAGGGGACAAACCAAATAGTAAGAAATTATTTTACTAAGAAATTCTACGTTTCACCAGTTGTTGCTGATAATATCATTTGTAATTGAAATCTTTGTGTTAAATTGAAAAAGAATTTACAAAATGAAATTTCACTAGTGCTCTCCGATTTTTGGACCCCACTGTACACAAAGCTCCGCCCCCTGGTTCAGCTAGAGATAGCGTGTACAAGGATTGTCATGACATCACTTTCACGTACAATCAGACATTCAACTGCTTGATACAAGCCAAGATACAACTCTATAAACATGCAACTTCTCCTCATATTGATTTATTAGGATGTATAGGGGAGTTGTGGGCGTGTCTATGAAATGACTGACAAGAGGCCAATTCTAATACAAACAAACGTTCGGGATCCAAAGCCAGGTTTCCAAAAACTTTTTTTTTTCAGCTACATAATACACTTGTTCTGAGACAATGGCTTAAACTATGATATTTTAAAAATCATTTCTACATAATTTTCCGCATTATTTGTAGTAAGAAATGAAAAATATTGACGATTGCACCTTTAATTTGGGATTACAGGTCATGTGAAAGAAAACAGCCTATAATGCTGAATATTTAATTTGCAAAATATTTACTTTGATTAAGTAACTCAACCCCTAAATTAGTTCTGGTGCAACTGGTCACCTATAATTAATAAACAAGTCATATAATTAGTTGATTGGAGCCAAGCTGTGTGCAAGTACAGTGCAAACGTGATCTCAATATATCTACATACGCCTGTCCCTCGAGAACATACAGTTCTGGAAAAGTATTGGTTGGTGATTAAAAGAAAATCTCAAACTTTTTAGCATTTCACAGAGCACCATTACATCCATTATATTAAAAAAATGGAGGGCAGTGCTGTGGCACAGCAGGTAGCATTGCTGCCTCACAGGTCCTGGGTTCAAACCTGAGCTTGGGTTAATGTCTGTGTGGAGTTTTGCAAATTCTCCCCATGTCCATATGCCAGTAGGTGGATTAAACATGACAAATTGTCCCTAGGTGTGAGTGTGTGTTTGCATAATAGCCTGTGATGGCCTGGCATGTCATTCAGGGTGTGTTGCCTCCACACACACACAAACACACACACACACACACACACACACTGTTCCTGGGTTAGGCTCTGGATTCTTCTAAGTGAAGAAAGAATATGGCATAAAGATTATTCCCCCAAAAGGTCAAGGGTAACTCTCAGCATGATGCTACCACCACCATGCTTCACTGTTGGTATGGTGTTCTCAGAGTAATAAGCAGTGTTGGGTTTCTGCCAAATGTAATGATTTGTGCCAAGGTCAGATCATTATATTTTGGTTTCAGCAGACCAGAGAACATTTGTCTACATTTGTCGAGTCTCCTGTATTACTGACTGTAGCCCATCTATTGCTATGAACAAGTAATTAGGCACCTCAGAGTACATACAAATCGATTTGTGCAAAATTAGAGATTTATAGATTTAAGCCTTGATGAAGTTTTATGAAGTTCACACATTCATATTCAATAATTCAGTTTTGAAATATGCAATTTAAACCATGGGCCACACACACTACTCAAATATAGGACAGGAACAGATGATGGAACAAAAGTAATGATGTAAACTCTGGACAACAAAAGTGTCTTGGTTGATAATATCTGCAGTAGAGAGAAAATTGTGCAAGTCTCGTTTTTCGGCTAGAAGAATGATGAAATCTTCACCATTCCTGACTGAAGATGAAGAAAGAAAGAGATTTTTTGCAGCTTTTTCTTAGGCTTCAGTGTTCGTTATAGATCAACAGCACACATCTTCATGGATGTGTGAACTGAGAGAGTCTGAAAAGGTCAAGGACTCAGTCTGTTGTAAAAGCTCTAAAACCTGACCACTGTGTGAAATGGCATCATGGACAAAGAGAGAGAAGAAGGAGAGGGAGAGACACAGAGGGAGGTAAAACAGAGAGACAGTGGAGGTTCTCTTTAAGGCGATTAAGCCTCTAAACCCCAGCAAAGCACGGGGATGGCTGGAGCTGGATTAAACACAACCAGTCTGAAGGTCACAGGCACTTAGCAACACGCTACTCACATGTTCTGGCCATTAAAGGTGCAGTCAGTGATTTTGGTATCAGTTAGCTGAAGCTAGCTAGTTTCAAAAGTAAAAGAATACACCCGTTTGGTTTCATCTCCAAAGCCAGAGTTTGATAATGACTTCCGAGTGGGGGAAAAACGAACTTAATCGACCTCCTATCTCATAATTCTGACATGGAAATTTCAACTTTCCGTGATGTCATTTCAAAATGGTGGCACCTGTAGTAAAAACTTGTAATCGTGTACAATATGCATTAAGATCAATAAACATAATAGGAATACATTCGAATAATTATAATGTCTATTCATTTTGTGCAACTTTTCAGTGCTAAACAAACAACAAAGCTTTTTTTTCAAATAGCACAGAAGCTAAACAAGTACGTGTCTCTTGTTATATTGTAAAACTAAATGGGAAGTAGGACATTTTGACTCATAAAATATTCCCATTTCTTACTAATACAGCAGTAATCTAAAACCTTTGAATGCTAGTTAAAATGGTGCTTTTTTTTCCACAGTAAGTTGTCAGGTAAGGCTACATTGAGGTGCCAATAATGCTTAAAAAAAAAAAAAAAAAAAAAAAAAAAAAAAAAAAAAAAAAAAAAAAAAAAAAAAAAAAAAAAAGAATTTTACTACAAGAACATTAGCATATGTTGGTGAAGCAGCATAAATGATAAAACATGTATTGCCCTGTTAAGCGCAGGATAAACACCAGCATTGGCTCAAAAAAGTTGCTAGATTTGTTCCTGGGCTTTTTTTTAAAAATAAAGTCACCAGAACCAGCGACAAAGTTGCTAAGTTTGCAACACTGAATGCTACGGCACACTCCAGAACAGATGTTTTATGTGAGGAGACCTTGCCAAATATTACAAAATATGTTCTAACTTGATCACTGACTGCACCTTTAAAGCCCCTGTATGGCTCCTTTAATGCCAATGCTGGCAGCAGTAATGCTAACCAGTCCCGTATTATAATTTCTAAACCTCCTCATAGTGGATGAAGATGAGAAACGTGCAGTCTTCTTACACATGAACAGTAATAACCGAGAACCACTAAACATGCTAACATTACAAAGCAACTTTATTAACCATTCCAAAAACACACACACATGAAATTATTGAGACACTTCCCTGCATTGCTGGTGTAACGGTGCGTTAAAAAGAAACATTATTTTAGTATGAAAACGCTGAATGAGCACACATTCAGTCTGGACCTGAACACAACTCTCTGCTCATGACAACACGAATAAAATCAGCTTTAATACTCTTAGGAATGTTTTTCATGAGCCAGACTTGCATAGTGTGCTTCCATATAAAAGCTGAAATGACCAAAAAAATAAGAACATTTCCTCCCTGAAATCAAATGAGATGTGTTAAACGTGCAAAACGCTCAGAATAAATTACTAGGACTAGATCTGAGTACTATATTACTTCTTCATTAGAGTCACATTTTATTGCCAAAAGGAATGAGTAGCGGAACTGAACTGAACTGAACCAGGAATGGTGGCAGGCAAACACGATGAACAAAGCAGAAAGAAAGCAACGGAGAAAAACCTCAGTATGAAGTCTTCTACCCGTTCCCCGAGCGAGTGATGTAAACAGGAGAGCGAATGTCATGAACGTTAAAGCAAATAGTAAACCGTCTAAGACACTGTGGTAAATCAGTGCAACATTTTTCCCGCCTGGTTTCGATGCACTCATGGAAGATACAGCTACCAGATCAAATATCTGGGCGCTTTAAAGGAAAACTCCACCCTGAAGCACATCAAAAATGTTTATGTTGTAATATTTATGGTGTGTTTAGTGATTCTGGTGCTATTTTTAATTTTTTTTTAGCAGTTGTCTCCTGCTCTGATGTCACAGGGGAACGCTGCTAGCGCAGTCGCAATGGTGTTCAATACGAGAAGATTTATATAAATAGTGGAGATGTTAGAGCAAACACTGGACTCAAAGTCCCAAAATGCATCGCAGCCGAGTTACGGCAGAGACTCGTGTCGGGTAGATAGCGATGACGAGTGCCATGGCACTGGCGGTATCAGCATCAAAGTTGAAGCTCTGGAAGCTGATCTGTTTTGAGCGGAATGTACAGATGAGGAGGTGAGCGATCAGGGCAGGATACATTACTAAAGCACCGCTGCATCGCCCTCTTTAGGTAGAGACGAATTCCCGTACGCATCACTATCAGCAGGTAGTCAAATGGCATTGTGGGTAATGTAGGAACCTGTCAACCAAAGTGAAAACAGATCGACATATCGATGAAAGGAGTTCATCGATATGTCTAACCCTAACCCTAACCTAAAAACAGCCAACTCTGAACTGAATCTTGGACACTGCTGAAGATCATGCTATTTATAAAGACTGATATGCAAGGCATTCAGGGTGGGTTTTTTTCTTTAAGAATATGGCAATGTGTAAGCATGGGTAGTTTGATTCTGGTGGATTTTCTAAAATCATGGACAATTTGGCAAATTAAGGTAAACAATACACTACAATGAATGTCACAATAAAATCAGAAATTCATCAAAGATGAATATGAGAGTAGATATGGAATGTTAAAAGATGATAATTAGAGAACGCTCACTGTGAGCTTCAAGCCTTTCTTCTACCTCGGAAAACTTCCGTCTACCTCGGACTAACCGTGTACCAGCCACGTGACCAGCAGCAAGCCGGAATCGCATGAATTAAGTTAGGCACTATCTAGGTCTACGTCTATGAATGGCCTAATGGTACGAAACCTGGCCTAATGCATTATATAGAGATGACAGTTTATTAGCTACTACGTCGACATATTTAATAAACAAGCAACACAGTGTACTTATGGGTTCAAGGCGAAAATGCTTTTCTAGTCAGTTAAAAAAAAAATGCAATTTTAATTATTTTCATGGTTTTACCCTAGAGGTTTGCTATATAGGCGTATTGTTTAATCAGGATCTATGACTGCACTACTTCATTAATATATAAAAATCCCACTGTACGATTTCTATACTATTTTATTTTTTTTAAATCTCTCTATCTTGCTGTTATAGTTACAACTGTACGTTTGTTCATTTTCTTTACACCACAGCACGGCTGAATTCTTCAGGAGCCATTGCCGACAGTAATTAAAAATGACAGGTTTATAATCTCGTTCTAATATGATACCGTTTCCACAGTAACGGCTAATTCATAGGGACTTTTATGGTGGATGCTCCACATAATCTAACCCTAATAAACCTTCTTAAAAACATATGATGTAGCAGAGAAAAATGTCACCATAATTATTATCGTGGTGACTTTTTCTGTAAGGAGACGTTTATTTAACAGTTTTTGGAAGGAGTCTCCAGTGCCAGAGCTTTGTAAGAGTCAGCAGTAAAGCTATACCTTTACGTTTTCCACCACAGGAAAGTCTTCAGGTTTTTTTTTTTATTTATCTTCAAGAGAGATAAGAGGAAAAAAAAGGAGGGTTTGGTAAGTGAACTACTAATAGTTTATAGCTGCTTTAACGCAAGTGATGATAGGAACTCGTTTCACAGCTGTTCCACGACATTAAATGTAACGGTAAACAGATAAAAACTACAATGCGGCATTCTTTCATAATTAAAAATGGAACTGTTGGCAAATTGCTGTGGTATAAGAGGAATAAACACTTCATGCTGTTATAGGAAACAGCTTAAAACTACAAGTTTTTATTCCTTTTATAATCTATAAGTCAATAAAAGTATATTGTTTATTTATTTATCTTTTAAATATGAAATACTGCTGTTACATTGTACAGCAATATAAACCATTTTCATCTTGGACCCCTGTATATCAACGCTGGGTTGCCTGTTTATTAGGGATATAGCTCTGATATTTTATAACTCATTATAACATATTAATCCTTCAGTGTACTGATGTAATCTACTCTCTTGTACGGTAAGTTTAGTTCCTTCTCAAATGTCTGACGTTTGTCTGAAATTTCTCACATTACGGCAGAATGTTCAGGACAGCGCAGGTCCACTGCGCTGAAATGCTGCGTCTCTCTGTATTGAAGTCTAGAACAAGGACAGGACGCTGGACCCCCCTCAGGACTCTCAGTCATGTGACGCTGCCAGGCTGCCACGGACAGCAGATTCTCCGTCACTGGAATGTTCATTACATTTTCCCTGGCTGATTCTGGCAGCCCGTGCATCTCGCCTCCCCTCTACCCCGAGGACAAGCGGTGTGTTAGGGTCTCGTCTCTGAGCTGAAGCTGCGGCGGTTAAAGTATGCGGTTTCCGCACAGGGTGAAGCGATCGATCTCCAGCAGGTCTTTCTTTGGTGCTCTGTGTTTGAGCTCAGTGCCGTGAGGAGTCTCGCTGCTGTCCTCCGCTGCTTTAGATGGATTCTCTGGAGCAGGCTCGCTGGTTTCCATGGTGACCGGGTTCGGAGCTGGGGGGAGGAGCTCTGATGTGCGTGGCGCAGGTTGCTTAGTGATAGAGGTGATGGAGGGGGTGGGATGCTGGGCTTTTGGCTTATCTGAGAAAAGGTACAGATAGAGAGAGAGAGAGAGAGAGTAAAAGATGGGAAATATACACGACATCAATGACTCACTTGAGAAGCAAACACTAGATGTTAAGGATGAGTAATGGTGTGTCAGTGGACAGTAATCCTGGCATGTAATGAAACTCAGCTGAGTGTTACCTGACGGAGGGGGAGATTTGGCATGGCTGGGTGTTCTGGGGGTCTTTTTCGGAGCTGGACTTTTTGGTTTATCAAACAGCTTCCCCTCCATGTTGGCCTCTTTAACATAGTGACAGGATTTTCCCAGCAGAACTATACTGTTCAGCACTTTGAGTGTGATCATTCTACACAAAAACAGACAAAACTCTGTAAAACTAGCACCGTGCATATTTTAAGCTAGCTTTCTCCACGTGTACCGAACAGCGAGTTACCCTAGGTAGAAGAGCAGCAGACTGACAGATGCGAGAGCTCCCTGGATCTTCACTGAGCTCATCACCACTCGGATCAGCTGAGAGAAACAGAGAGAGAGAATGATACTGTAGTATCACACCTTTGGACACGAGCTTAGACTGCGCAATGATTCATAGTATAAAACGCAATAAAATAATAAAGCACAATCTATTGCTAGATTAGTTAGCTCAAGCTAACTGGCTATTGGTGGTTATTGACTCTGGTTCAATAAATTACTCTAGCCATAAAATGTAGCCATGTGATGAAAATATTCACGTCGGTCTAATTGTATTAATAATTAATGTTTATGAAAGTGCACTATCTGCCTTTTTCCTCATACAAGAGCTAACAGACACGCACAATATGCCAGTGTCACTGTGATCGACAGGGGAGAGAGTAACGCCCTTACTTCCCCGCAAAGGTTTTGCTCTCTTTGACTTTAAATGTGAAATGCAGCGTCTCACCAGAACAGCCAGAGGTAGAGGGATGAAGCCCATTCTCCTGGCCACTGAGTCACTGTAGTCTGTGTACGCCTGTCCAGACCAAACCACATGTGTGAGAAACAACGGCATTTACCGGCACAATTAGCAGTAAAATGATCTGGCATCAGTGCTAACAAACACTCACATACTGCTGCCGGCTGCTGACGAGCTCAAAGGCCAAGCTGGCTTTGTATTCACTGTACATCTACACACACACACACACACACACACACACACACACACATACACGCACACAACAGGGAGGATAAAAAAAAAGGCTGTATCTGAATCTGTAGTGCTATAATCTACTCAGTGCTCTTAGCAATAAAAACATTTACCGGATTATCCTCACATTATGATGTTTAAATCTGTCACTGTATATGATATGATATTATATTATATTACATGCATTGTATCATGTCCCAGTGCCAGGAAGAAAAAAAAAAACCCTAACTAGCATTAGCATAGCAGCACTAATCTCACAAATAAATGCTCCTTGTAAGTGAATTACAGGGTTTCAGTATTAATCATTGCTATATA